>JAUNZM010002367.1:0-26563 GCA_033459285.1 Clamator glandarius
TCCAAGGAGCAGAGTATTGTTTCTGCATTCAGAGCAAAGGTGGGCTTCAGTTTGGATTTTATTTTTAATTTATGTGCATCCTTATTAGAGAAAAAACTTCATGGGTCCCACTTTGCACAGTAGTTAAATCTGTTTGATTCAGGCTTGATCTAACTTGGAGGTGAGGAAAAGGAATGGCAGGTTTGTTAGTGTTGCCACTTTAGTTATAAATAGGTTCTAAGATCTGGAAGTGAGGAGAGACCTTGCTTCTGTCTGCGTTCAGAGATGGAACGAGTTACACAAGCGTAAATATTTTCTACAGAGCAGAGTTTGCCACAGAGGGCGGATCGCTTTCCTGTTAGGGACAAGCTGACACTGTACAAACTTATTGTAACTGAGTGTACTGACTTTTTAAGCCATAGCTGACGAGTCTGGTTTTGTCTTTGAATTCACCTGGCAACATCAAAATCCGATGCATGTGTGGGCTTTGTGTTCATTGTGCATATGCTGAAAAAACGGGGCTGGAGAGAGAGGAGCTTCTTTCTAAGTAGGCTTGACTTAATTGCATTGAGCAACATACGCGTGTACAATTTTTCAGGGTCTTTCTGTTTGTTTAGACTGCTGAGCCTTTCTAGGTATTTTAGTATCCAAATTGTTAACTTGGTGAGTCATTTCTTTCCCTTGTGGTGGGTGCTGCTGTCATGGATTGAATATGTTCTCCTCTGACTACGGTTGGAATTAGCCACACGCTACGTAAAAGTTGAATCTCTGGCGTAAATAAGTTTTCTTCCTTTTATTTTGAGGAAGAACAGCGGGAAGAGACTTCATTCTGTAACGCCAAGTTCTAACTTGAAAATGCTGTACCTTTCAGATGTGAGATGCATTTCATAGTTAAGCTCTGTAATTACACAAAGTTTGGGGGGGTATTACAGTCTGCTGTTGACTATTAGCTAATTACCTGTATTTCCACTGCTTGTGTTAAAGTGCTCGAGCTTCTCCAGTCTCTGTCAAGGCTTCTGATCACACTGTGTTGTTCCAACAGCCTCTGAGGACGACTCAGAAGAATGATGCTGGTAGAACTTCCACGCTGCAGGAGAGCCGTGGAATTGCTGCAGAAACGCTGAACTGGCAAGAACAGCATCAACGTGCATTTGGTTTTTTCCTCTCCTTAGTAAAAAGCGCATTGAATATTACTGTAGGTTTTGAAGCTTTGTTGAATTCCAACTCAGCTGCTGCGCAGTGTTGCTCAATGGACTTGAGGACTACTCGGCATGTGTGAGGATTAGACACGTATAAAGCGATTTCCCTCCTTAAAGGATGAGGGTGATGTGCTTTGTTATGGAAAACATCAGATTTTGAATATTTAAGGAAGCTGTACCTTTCTTAGTTTCCTTCCTACGGCAGTCAGGTTTCTGGTTTTGTCTATTGAGTTTTGCCTCTCTGCCGGCGCTCAGTGGTTATCGTGGGTGCTGGGGTGAGGGCGGGCAGGGAGGGTGGGGGTGTCCATGGACCCACATAGGTTTTGTTTGGGTTTTTTAGTGCCTCTCTTGCTGCACCGTATAATAATGGATTGCTTCCAGTGTTATTGACCGAACAGGGGGATGAGAAGGATGCTGTAGAGATCTTTTGGGGGTTGGTTTATTTGAGGATTGTTATTTAACTCTAAAAGCAATAAGAAATTGCAGTGGTCTTCTAATACTTAGCGATGGCTTTTTACGTACTGGTTTGGAAATCTGAGATTATATTTGCTATTCCATGGCTGTTCCGTTATGGGGTATTGCAGGTTTTAACTCTCGCATCTCAGCATTCCTGGCAGATAGGCAACTTGATAAAGACCTAAGGTTGTTTAGTTTAATCAGACTTTTTTAGATTCCCACCTTCACTGTTCAAAGCACCGGTTATCGATGTGTTTTCTAGTGTTGTCACTTCTTTATAAATAAAGACAATGGAGGTATGCATCCCTGCTGGTATTGTCCATTTTATTTGAACATGGATAACTACTGGAACTCGCACTAGAACGCTCGGAAGGTTGCAGTTTGCAGTGTATCTTTATTAATGTTTGTAAATTCTTATGCAGATATTTAAGATTGTTTCTGACCATTTCGGATTGAAATGCTTTATATGAACGGTGGTACAATAAATTGTCATACGTATATTGGAATTGTATTCGCTGTAGATATTTGTTAGCTTTAATTGCTGCAGGACCCCCGCGAGAAGTGCCGTATGTTGCCATAGCTCGAGTTCAGTTCAGAGTTACAGCGTGTAAAACAGCTTGTGTGGAGGAGTGGACGTGCCTGAGCAGCTGAAGTGAACTTGTGTGGCTGTGTAGCTTTATGCGAGGCGGCCTGTCATCCGTAAGACTCGAAAGAAAACGGAATGCTAAGGAGAGCGCACGGTTCTCTGCTTGTTCTGGTAACCTTTGGCGTCGGGTCCTTGGTGCCAACACTTGCAAGTATCATTTCAGCTGTCAGGTGAGGTCCTGCTCCCTGTCAGACACTCACTGGGAAAGTGATGGTCCAGGCATTTGGGAAAATGTTTCTGACTCGTTTCTGAGGAAAGTGAATTCAGGTCTATAATACAAGTTAAATGTTTAGTCGTTTGAGTTAAGTTTGTATAGCTTACCAAACGTGTAGCGAGGCAGATGCTGTTTCATCAGCACTCCGTACATGGAAGCGCCAGCCTGGCTTCTGACAGCCTCATAAACCGATTGCTTGAGGGGCCTTTTGGAGTTTCATTGCTGTCCTTGTAACAAGCGGCATTCTGTGGAGGCGAGCGGCGTGAGGAGCTGCGGTTCCACGTATGGATTTGGTTCAAGTGACCCGTCACGCTGTTGTCCTGCGGGCTTGTTGAGCTCCAGTGTGAAGGGAAGGGGGATGAGCTGCCATCGGCCAGGAGCAGCGGGCCCCAGATGCACCCGCTGGGAAGAACGCTGCCGCCGGCACCAGCCGCCTCGCTGAGGGGAGCTCCGCCTGCCAACCCGGGCTCCCCCGGCCTTGCGAGGGCGGAGGTTGGGAGCAGCCCGAATCTGTCGTTCTGCTCGTACGTGTCCTGCGAGATCTGTGCCGGCGGGAGCACGCGCCGGTGCGGCCCCTGACGGGTCTGGGAAGAGCGTGTCCGTTCTCGGGACCCTTTGGCCTCTTCTGCCCAGGCGCGGGGAAGCCCGAGGAGCCCCGTGTAAACCGGCGCTGTCCGCGTTCAGCGTTTTCGATCGGTCGCCGGCTGCCGCACGCGTTTTGCTTTTTCGGTGTTGGAAAGGCAGAAAGAAGAAGGTGGCGGAGGCCGTTGGGGGCGCGAGGCGATGGCGCCGCCAGCCGGGGTCCGGCACGGGGAGCATCGTGCCGCGCAGGCCCCGAGTTGGCAGCCGCCGTTCGCTGCTCGGGCGGCTGATTGGCTCAGACGGGCTTGCTGGCGGCCGGGGCCGCGTGCCGGATCGCGACGACGTGCGGATGTTCGGCAGGGAAGTGCTCTCGCTGTCGATGCGGCTGCCGCTTCCAGAGTCCCCTCGTGCCGGCCTGGAATCCCGTGTCCTTTCCTGCAGCGGGTCGGTTCTTCCTTTCCAGCCTGCCCGTATTTCACAGCCGAAACGCCTCCCGTCGGAGCAGCTCCCGTTATCCGGAGCCGGCGTGCGGGAGCGAGGGAAAGCTGCGGACTCTCCTCTGGAAGCGCCACCTCTCCCTTCCAGCTGCCGCTCGGAGGGAGAGCGGTGAAGGTGAGTGAGGTTTGCTGGCCGCAGAGGGCTCGGAGAGCGTCCCCTCGGCACGGGAAGAGCGGAGCCTGCGGCCGCCGCTCCACCCGTCAGCGCAGCCCTGCTCGCCTCGCTGGGCTCGGCCCGAGGGAGGGCAGCCACGGGCTGGCTTATAAATGGAGGCGAATCATTTGCTTCGGCCTTTACGGATCAATTAGTCGTTTATTGATTACAGCAAGCAATGACAAGCAAACAGCGCTGGGTGCAGCCGGGGAGCCCGCGCTCCGCCAACGGCTCACACCGATTGCCCCGCCCTTCAGTCTTTTCTGTGTTTCCGTCTCCGTGTTCGTGGGGTTCTCTGCGTCTGCGTCGCCACGTAGAGAGTTCTTCTCATCCGTGTGTCCAGGCCCCTTGCAACCCTTGGGCAGCTCCCTCCGAATTCCTCCATATACCCGACTCCTTGGTTTTCTGTAGTTTAATTAGTTTCAGCAGAAGGCAATTTTGACACAACAACCCTTATCTACAAATATATTCTGTATCCATATATGGTTAGACAACCCCGTTTGCGCCCACACAATCAGCTTAGGCAAACACAAAACTGTCTCTGTTTTCTGTCTTGTGGTTTCTCGTTCTCTCCACAAGCTTTCCTCCCCGTTTGATTTACTACTTGATGGACAAAGGGTCCCGTCTACCCCAGTGTGAGCTGCTGCGGAGCCCGGCAGCGCGGGAGGGGAGGGGAGTGCGGGCAGCGCCGCGGGAGCTGCTGCTGCGGGCGATCGGGCGCCCGTCGGGCTCGAACCCGCGACTCGAGAAACGGTCAAAGAATAGCTTCGCCCGGCTCGGTGCTGCCGCGTCGTGGCCGCGGAGCGGTACTGCAGCCCGGTGGGGGCGCAAAGGGTCCCTATCATTGACCATATAAGGGCAAACGTGGCCAATTGCCATAAAAGGTCAAATTACCAAGATAAGGGCAAATTGACCATATAAGTCAAACTGAGACAATTGCGATAGAAGAGCAGATTGACCATATAAGGGCAAACTGGCCGAATTGTCCATAAAATGGCCCCAGAACACGGCCCAGGCAAAGTGGGATCCAGAGGCGACCAATCAGAGCGCGGAGTCCACAGCCAATCAGAGCACAGCACCGGCAAGGGGGAATCGTGGAGCCACCAATCAGAACGTGGCTCTCGAGGCCAATCACAAGACAGCGCTGGCAAAGGGGGATCAAGAAGTGACCAATCAAAGCGCGGAAGGCACAGCCAATCAGAAGACAGGACTGACAAGATGGCATCGAGCATAGACCAATCAAGAGCGGAACCTACAGCCAGTCAAAAACCAGCACTGGCAAGGACGGATAGAGAAGTGACCAATCAGAGCGCGGAGCTCGCAGCCTTTCGATGCCCTGGAAATGACTGGGGGGCTCGGTGCTGCCGCGCCGTGGCCGCGGAGCGGTACTGCAGCCAGGGGCGGGCGAGCCGGGAGGGGCGGGGAGCGGCGCGACTCGAATTGCGGCTCGGATCCGCTCGGCTTCTCTCGGCTCCGCGCGGCGCCGTTCGGGACGGCTCGGCTCTGCTCTTCGCTGCGGCCAGCGGGGTGCAGGCTGATGGCCGGGAGAGGGACGGCGCCCCGAGCCCCGCGCCCCCCGCATCCCCCGAGAGCCCCGCGCGTCCCGGCCGCGCTCGGCTGCCCCCGGGAAGGGCCCCGCAGAGAGCGCTCCCATTGGCTGCGCCGCGCGTCCCTCGGCGAGCGGCGGCCAATCGGCGCCGGGAGAGCGGCCGGGGGGCGGGCCGAGGCGGAGCGCGGGCGAGCGGTTCCTGCCGCGCACGTGGCGCGGGCGCCGCGCTCCCTCGCTGCCCGCCGGGGCCCGCGCCAGCCCCGCCGGGGAACGGCTGGAACGGGGCTGGGCTCGGGGGAGTCAGAGGCGCCCGGAGAGGCGCGGCTCGAGGGCGGGGGGGGCGGCCGGGAGCGGCGCGGGGCAGCGCTCTATGGCCGGCGGCGCCGCTCCGGGCTCGCTCTCCGCGCTCCGCGGTCCTGCCGGGGCCGGGCTGTGTTTCGCTGCCCCCGGGGAAGGGCGGGAGGGGGAGAGCAGGGGGTGTATGGGGCACAATGGGAGGAGAAGGGGGGCAAGGAGCGGAAAGGGAGGCTTGGAAAGCGCTTTTGTGTTGTCAGTCTAGAGAGAGCGAGGGGGGTGTCGCTTTTTTGGGGTGTTGTGTGCGGCGGTGAGAGCTGCGGGGGCGGGGGGGGGTTCATTTCAACCACGGTTCCTCGGAGTATTTTGCCCTGAGAGCTCGTTCCTTTTGCTTTGATCCCCTCGAGCTCGATCGCGGTGAGGATGGGGCCGAGTGCCTGGGGGTTAAAATCGGGGGAGCCCCCAAGAGGCAGATCCTGTGATGGAGTCTGTTCCCGAGCAGCCAGCCGAGAAGCAGCAGCTGATGAGCTCTTCCATAAGCACCTGGGGACAGTCTCAAGATCGCTGCCTCTTGTCCTCGGGGCAGGCTTCAATCTTCCGGGTATCTGCTGGAAGTACAATAGAGCCGAGAGGAAGCAGCCTAGGAGGCTCCTGGAGTGCGTGGAAAGCAACGTCCTCACACAAGTGGTGAGTGAAGCGCCAAGGGCAGGTGCCCTCCTGGACCTGCTGTTCGTGAACAGAGAAGGCCTTGGGGGGGGTGAGGTGGTAGGAGGACGCCTGGAACACAACAGTCACGAGGTGATGGGGTTTTCTGCTCTAGGTGAGGTGAAGAGGGGGATTAGCAGGACAGTCGCATTAAATCTCCAGAGGGCAGACTTTAGACTGTCCAGAGGGCTGGTTGGCAAAGTCCCATGGGAGGCAGCGCTTGAGGGCGAGGGAGCCCCCGAGGGCTGGGAGCTCTTCAGAAAGGAACCCTAGCAGCTCAGGAGAAAGCCATCCCCATGTTCCGGAAAAGGAGCCGGCAGGGGAGAAAACCGGCTTGGTTGAGTAAGGAGATCTTGAGAGACATCAAAAAGGAGAGGAGGGTCTGTGAGCATCGGAAGAAGGGACAGGCCTCTTGGGTGAACTACATGGAGGAACTGAGATCGTGCAGAGAAAAAATCAGGAGGGCTAAGGCCCAACTAGGAATCAAATTGGCTAAGTCTGTGAAAGGCAATAAAAAATCTTTTTATAAATACATTAACAATAAAAGAAGGACTAGGGAGAATATTCAGACCCTATTGGAGGCAGAACTGACAAGAGCGACAGGGGATGAGGGCAAGGCTGAGGTACTTAATGCCTTCTTTGCCTCAGCCTTTAATAGTAAGGAAGGTTGTTCTCTCTGTGTCCAAACCCAGGAGTTAGAGGAGCAGAATGAGGCTCCCATGATCCAAGAGGAGGTGGTCAGAGCCTTGCTTGCCCAGCGAGACACCCACAGGTCTCTGGGGCAGGATGGGACCCAGCCAAGAGCATTGAAGGAGCTGGCGGCCGTGCTGGCCAAACCCCTTTCCATCATCTCCCAGCAGCCCCGGCTGGCGGGGGCAGTTCCACTGGCCTGGAGGCTGGGGGTGTTGTGCCCGTCGACAAGAAGGGTCGCAGGGAGGATCCAGGGAACCGCAGGCCTGTCCGTCTGACCTCAGTGCCAGGGAAAGTCATGGAAGAGGTGATCTTGAGTGCGATCATGAAGCACGTGCAAGAGAACCGGGGGATCAGGCCCAGTCGACGCGGGTTCACGAAAGGCAGGTCTTGCCGAACTAACCTGATCGCCTTCTGTGACAAAGTGACTCGGCTGCTGGCCGAGGGAAAGGCTGAGGATGGATCTTCTTGGACTTCAGTAAAGACTTTGACACAGTTTCTCCCAGCATTCTGCTTCGGAAACTGTCACCCCAGGGCTCAGTGCTGGGTCCAGCCCTGTCCAGTGTCTTTATCAAGGACCTGGAGGAAGGCATCGAGTGCTCCCTTAGCAAGTTTGTGGATGGCACTGAGCAGGGTGGAAGGGTGGATCTGCTGGAGGGTCGGGAGCCTCCAAAGGGATCTGAACAGGCTGGACTGCTGGGCTGAGACCAACGGCAGGAGGTTTAACAAGGCCAAATGCCGGGTCCGGCACTTGGGGCACAACAACCCTGAGCAGCTACAGACTAGGAGAAGCCTGGCTGGAAAGCTGCCAGGAGGAGAAGGACCTGGGGGGGTTGGTTGCTGGCAACTGAACACGAGCCAGCAGTGGCCCAGGTGGCCAAGAAGGCCAATGGCATCTTGGCCTGTATCAGACGCGGCGTGGCCAGCAGGGCCAGGGAGGTTGTTCTCCCCCTGTACTCGGCACTGGTGAGACCGCACCTCGAGTCCTGTGTTCAGTTCTGGGCCCCTCACCACAAGGAGGATGTTGAGGCTCTGGAGCGAGTCCAGAGAAGAGCAACGAAGCTGGTGAAGGGGCTGGAGAACAAGAGGAGTGGCTGAGAGAGCTGGGGGTGTTTAGCCTGGAGAAGAGGAGGCTGAGGGGAGACCTCATTGCTCTCTCCAACTCCCTGAAGGGAGGTTGTGGAGAGGGGGGAGCTGGGCTCTTCTCCCAAGGGACAGGGACAGGACGAGAGGGAATGGCCTCAAGCTCCACCAGGGGAGGTTCAGGCTGGACATTAGGAAACAATTGTTGACAGAAAGGGTCATTGGTCCCTGGCAGAGGCTGCCCAGGGAGGGGGTTGAGTCCCCTTCCCTGGAGGGGTTTAAGGGACGGGTGGATGAGGTGCTGAGGGACACGGGTTAGTGATTGATGGGAATGGTTGGACTCGCTGATCCGGTGGGTCCTTTCCAACCTATGGGTACTCTGATTCTATGATTGTTTTTGCTCTGTCAGCAGAGAGACTCTGTCAGACGTATTGATGATGAGAGAGCCCCTGCGGGATCCCGACGCCTCCTCAGGGAGAGGGGGAGAAGCAGCGTGGCGGTGCCCTCCAGGGCAGCAGCATTCGGGTATGTGGCTTTCTCGGGACTCTCTCCTCTTTGCTAATCCCGCTCGATCGTGTTGACGGCGCGAGGCGGAGCGTTCTCCGCTTTGGCTTAGCAAGTGATGGCGTCGCGTTTAGTGAACGCTGGATCGAGAGGACAATACTAGGGTGCCAGGGGCTTTGCCAGCCGAACCCGTGCACGCCACACGCCATAAACATGCCACACGCACTCCAGGCCCACGCCACACACGTGCAATTCCCCCCATGCACACGCCAGGCTAGCGCCACAACCACCCCGTGCACATGCTTTGAACACGCGAGCAGCGTGCCACACACGCCACAGAGCCCTTGCACACATCGACGTGTCACACAGGCCATGCGCATGTTCTGTACGTGCTGTGTACGTGCCATCCACAGGCGTTGCGTGCGCTAGCACGCACCATGAGGATGACATACCTTGCACACGCAAGCAACATACCACTCACATGTATTGTACACGCAAGCAACATGTCACGCATGCTGTGCACGTGTTATGTACGTGCCACACACGCCCCACACACGCCGCTGCTGCCATGCACGCTCCAGGCTCGTGCCACCACAGTCAAGCACGTGTCACGCACACGCCTTCCACATGCAGGCAACAGGCCGCGCATGCCACTCACTCCGTGCGTATGTTATGTACGGGCCATGTACATGCCGTACACACGCCATGCACACGCTAGCACATGCCATGAAGATGACACGCCAGCCAGGCCCACGCCAGGCACACGGCAAGCACGCCGCACACACTCTGAGAGGGGAAGGGGAGGTTTGGAAAGGGCTTTTCTGTTGTTAGTGTAGAGGGAGCCAGGAGGGAGGTCGCTTCTGTGATTCCCTTCTATAACCAGGCTTCTTTGCGTTTCAAACCCTTCCACATCGCAGCGTTTTACAACGATGCACCATGCGTGACGCTTGCTGCAGATCCTCTCACACAATACCTGTTTAGCCTTCTCGTCTCTTTTGGGGCTTAACATCTCTTTAGTCTTTTTAGTATTTGTGTTAAACTGTGCCCCGTAACAGCGGCACGGAAGGGGAGTTGTGGCGTTCTTAACGGGAACTGGAGAGTGAAGGTGCCTCGAGAGCCTTGGGGAAATGCCGACGCGCCTCTTAGACGTCCTTCATCTTTGCCGAGCGCGATGGAGCCTTCCCATCTCTCTCCTGCGCTGGCGGCGGGAGACGAGGAGGGCGCCCACGGGTGGAACGGGAGCGGCTGCCGTTCAGGTGAGAGGAGAAACGTCCGCTTTGCGGCTCTGAGCGAGGGTGACGTTCCTGATGGAGACTCCTGGTTCAGGAGGCGGGTTCCGGCCCCTCCGTTTGTTCCTCGGTGTGTCCTGTCATTGACTGCATCGTCGTTCATCGTGTGTGTTTGGGGGTAGTTAAGCTCCGATTGTCAGCTGGATAGAGCCTAAACCTTCTGTGGCATTTAAATTCTAAGAGTAGCGGGTATTCACTACGTTTGTAGGGGAGGCTTTCTTTTCTTCTGACCTTCCTCAGCACAGTAAAGCCAAGGGTTAGTTACAGCTGGTAATGCTTCTGCCATCGTGTCCCGTGTTGTAGATTGTTGTAGCTTGACACTGACTCCCCCTTGCCCCTCTCCTCCAGGGGCTTCTTTGGAAGCAGTGACGACATGTGAGCTGCGCAAGGAGAAGATGCATCTCGACCTGGAGGACTTTGATGTTCGTGAGCTCGATAGGGCGCACGCAAACCAACAGGTTACTATATTTTGCCTTGTTTGGTAAGCGCTGGTTTCGTGCTGGGTGGGCAGATGCTTTTTAGACAGGGAACATAAGTCTTTCAGAAGGGCTGTTAATAACAATTAGAGCCCCATTAGTATTACTGCTGTTATGTAAAATATGCTACTTTACGACTGCTGGATTGTGTAGTATTTAAAAATAATAGCTGGTTTTAATATGATGAACTTTATTCAGAGGGTTTTTCTTATACTCTGGACTTTGTTCTGAGAGTATAGAAAGATTTACGAAGTGTGTGCACCTCAGAAGTGGAAATAATACCACGTGATGCTGGGTTTGAGGCCAAACGTCAACATCTAGTTTTATTATTTAGAGTAAGCTCCTACCTCAGAGCTCTAGTTCAATTGCTTGGGCTAGACTCGGAAAAAGCTTTCTCAAGAATGCTGCCACTTTATGCTTTAGCACCACTGGTTGCTGGTTACGGTCACTGTGCTTTGATCGAAACAAGAGCTCTGAAACTTCTTCCTAACGAACTGACTCTAAGTGGTCAGCTCAGCAATAGGATTTTGAAGGTTTGTCTTTATTTTCACAGGGAAAGTAATTTCTCCAAAAATGTATAACACGATGAAGTTCTTTATTTTGGCTTTCTGTAAAGTTTTGGGCCCACTGAGAAAAACAGCAAAGCGTGATGTTTTTATTTTACTGAGTGGTTGAATGCTCTGCTTCTCCGATTCCTTCCTGTGAACGGATCATGCTGTTTGAGTTTTTATTTGTAGAACGCTTCGTGTTTATCTGCAAGGATAGCATGAAGATCTGGGGTGGGTGGGCAGAACTAGAACTATAAATAGCTTCTCAGTAACTAGAACGTTTGGGTATTGCATTTCCCTAACTCTCTTATGACAAGTAGAGATCAAATATATGATGTTGCCTGTAACATTTAATTCTAGTTCTACTTCCCGAATCGTGTCTGCAGACAGTTTGAATGTTTCTTTTGGTTTCCTTTAAGGCGGACTATGAATTCATCGGCTCTGGTCTCTACCGTGTAGTGTTGTTACGCTCGTGCGAGCAGCGCTTTTCCGATATGCTAGGAACGGCGAGCGAGCCTGGCACCCGCGTCAGTGTAAGTGTGCAGGGATTTTTGTGGCAGGAGTTGCTCCTGAGGAGAGCTGGGTCGTTACCTCAAGCCATCTAGGAGCTAGATACTCAAGAAACATGCTCATTTAATAAATGTAGGTCGAAGTCGGCCCGGGTTTATCAATGCAGTAAACGCCAGGTTTGATCTGACACTGAAGGTCTGACTGTATTGCAGTTGCTGTGCGGCAGAAGCATTGTTGTCAGGGTTGCTGGTGATTCGTTGTTGTGCATGTGTCGTGTCATAATTGCTGGGAGGTTAATCTCGTCTCGTACAGAACGAGCAGGTGAGAATCTTGGACTACCTTGTTTGTTTGGCATTCTCTCTGTGACAGTTTACACTGCAGAGGTCCAGAGTCTGCTGGTTTCTGTTCAAGCGTGCAGGTGGATGCTCAGTTCGGAGAGGGGCTGGTGCAGGCTGGGCTTTGGGCATCGCGCAAAACTCTTCACGGTTGTATTGGACTGGAGTCTCGTCACTTAAATGTCTTGGCTCAGAAATGCAGCAAGTACACGTTCTACCAATAAGCGCATCACACAAAGCTGTTTGTGCGTAGTGACTCAGAAATCCTGGATCCTGCATGTTTCTTGGGCACTAGGTAACGAATCGGTGGTCTTTGTCAAGCGAGCTCCTGAAATGCTGGTTTCATTTTTTATTTCTGTACAAGGCATTGACAATATTGAGCTTGCTGGAATGGGTGCTAGCAGGTACAGGGCCCCTGGGCCGGGGACAGGACTGTGCTGTCATCTCTTTCGTGTATTAGAACAGTGGTCCTCTTTTCCACGCACATCTGATTAATGTTTGTATTCCATGATCCACGTGTGCACTGTCCGGTGTTCCCTGCTGCAAGCGGAAAAATGGAACAGACAGGTACTGTAGTAGCAGCCGGCACCGGCTCAGGTTGTTAGCCTGAGTGGACTGCAGAAATAAGATGCTTTTACTGGATTTTCATCGGAGGCAGGATTACACCATTGTGGGACACTGCGTAAATTGAAAGGGATAAGAGCACCAGTGGCTCTTTGCCGCTCAGCCTACAACTGAGCTATGGGAACTGTAGCCTTAGAGTCTTGTCTAATATTTATTTGCTGCGTCCCAACGTCTGGGCTGTTGCTGAAGGTTGATGTACGTGATCACTGACAAAAAACCACGTAGCCAAGACTTTTAAATTTGCTTGAGAAACTTGTATCCCTAGGGATTTTGGCTTTGTGTTTTGATCCCACGTACTTGTAACGTTAAACTGCCACCGTTGCCTAATAGCAATCCTGCTTTTAAACTTCTTGTTCGCAGTTAAAAATCTTCCGTGTATTCATGCATTTTTTCATTAACCTCGTTCAGTCAGAAGGCTCTGGTTTGCCGTGTTAGTTGTAAGGTAAATGAGATGGATCCAACTAACGTCGTACTTAGGGATGATGTTTTTTTGCATTACGGTTTCTAGGAACGGTTTTCGTAAAATTGGCACTTATTTGTGTGTGCTGCTTTCAAACCTGATCTGTTTTACAGCCTGTAGAATGTGAAGATGATGCGCTAGCTGCTGCCAGAAACATTTGTCGTAGAGTGGAAGCTGAAATAACGGGGCAGTAGCAATTTGAAGTTTAACGTGTGGTGATTTATGTTAAATTTCACATTGAATTCTGTAAGTTGGGCAAATGGGTTAGGATAACCCACATCTGGGATAAAGCTTTGGGATGGAAAAAGTTTGGAAAACTTTGCTAACTTGTTGCAGATTTCTGCAAATAACTTTGCAGCTTTTAAACTACTTTCTCTCTGCCTTGTTTCTCGTTTATTAACCTTGCAAGGTCTCTTCGGGCACATGTGGAAGATACTGAAAGTAGGTGCTTCCCCTCTCCCTCCCCCCGGCTGTTGGATGAACTCGCAGTTGAACGAGTACAATCCTCCGCGCCAAGGTTCACAATACCAAACTGAATTACTGGAAATTTCACTTTACCCAGCAGTGCTTTTTCCTTTAGCAGCAGAATTATTCTGAGGGGGAACGTGTTTTAATTCTCCGTGATTAATTTCCCAACAGCACGGTTGTTCAGGCCACAGAAGTGCTTTCTGCTGGCAATACCATTGCTCACTAGTTAAAGTTTGGGTCTGTAATTGCAGTAGTTCGTAGGCCTCGAACTGGTGGCGGCCTTCAAGCTGCAGCCTTTCATAGGGACCCTACTAGAAAAGAAACGTTTGAAGTTGAAATTCACTGCACTTAATTACCAGACTTGCCTTGCCAGTTCCTCTTCCCCCTTTTCATTTTTTGCCCTCTCCTCCCCTTTCTTTTTTTCTGCCCACGTGCAGTTTTTGGTTGCGTATGTTCCTTAATCAGACCTATCCAGCTCAGGAATGAAACTTGTCAGCTTTGGCCGAGGACTGGGCTACTTCTCACCTCAAGTCTTCTTCCGCGTGCTTAAATTCAAGACGATAGGCCAGCTTCTGGTAAATCTGTCCTGACTCTAAGCAGTGTTTCTGGGCGAGATGAACAGGCAGCAGAGGCTTGTTAATCAACGCTCAGAATTTGTATACTGATTTTAAGCCTGTAGGATGTATCTGGAGTCTGATAAGGAATGGTGTGTGCCTGTCGGTTTCAGTCCAAGGAGCAGAGTATTGTTTCTGCATTCAGAGCAAAGGTGGGCTTCAGTTTGGATTTTATTTTTAATTTATGTGCATCCTTATTAGAGAAAAAACTTCATGGGTCCCACTTTGCACAGTAGTTAAATCTGTTTGATTCAGGCTTGATCTAACTTGGAGGTGAGGAAAAGGAATGGCAGGTTTGTTAGTGTTGCCACTTTAGTTATAAATAGGTTCTAAGATCTGGAAGTGAGGAGAGACCTTGCTTCTGTCTGCGTTCAGAGATGGAACGAGTTACACAAGCGTAAATATTTTCTACAGAGCAGAGTTTGCCACAGAGGGCGGATCGCTTTCCTGTTAGGGACAAGCTGACACTGTACAAACTTATTGTAACTGAGTGTACTGACTTTTTAAGCCATAGCTGACGAGTCTGGTTTTGTCTTTGAATTCACCTGGCAACATCAAAATCCGATGCATGTGTGGGCTTTGTGTTCATTGTGCATATGCTGAAAAAACGGGGCTGGAGAGAGAGGAGCTTCTTTCTAAGTAGGCTTGACTTAATTGCATTGAGCAACATACGCGTGTACAATTTTTCAGGGTCTTTCTGTTTGTTTAGACTGCTGAGCCTTTCTAGGTATTTTAGTATCCAAATTGTTAACTTGGTGAGTCATTTCTTTCCCTTGTGGTGGGTGCTGCTGTCATGGATTGAATATGTTCTCCTCTGACTACGGTTGGAATTAGCCACACGCTACGTAAAAGTTGAATCTCTGGCGTAAATAAGTTTTCTTCCTTTTATTTTGAGGAAGAACAGCGGGAAGAGACTTCATTCTGTAACGCCAAGTTCTAACTTGAAAATGCTGTACCTTTCAGATGTGAGATGCATTTCATAGTTAAGCTCTGTAATTACACAAAGTTTGGGGGGGTATTACAGTCTGCTGTTGACTATTAGCTAATTACCTGTATTTCCACTGCTTGTGTTAAAGTGCTCGAGCTTCTCCAGTCTCTGTCAAGGCTTCTGATCACACTGTGTTGTTCCAACAGCCTCTGAGGACGACTCAGAAGAATGATGCTGGTAGAACTTCCACGCTGCAGGAGAGCCGTGGAATTGCTGCAGAAACGCTGAACTGGCAAGAACAGCATCAACGTGCATTTGGTTTTTTCCTCTCCTTAGTAAAAAGCGCATTGAATATTACTGTAGGTTTTGAAGCTTTGTTGAATTCCAACTCAGCTGCTGCGCAGTGTTGCTCAATGGACTTGAGGACTACTCGGCATGTGTGAGGATTAGACACGTATAAAGCGATTTCCCTCCTTAAAGGATGAGGGTGATGTGCTTTGTTATGGAAAACATCAGATTTTGAATATTTAAGGAAGCTGTACCTTTCTTAGTTTCCTTCCTACGGCAGTCAGGTTTCTGGTTTTGTCTATTGAGTTTTGCCTCTCTGCCGGCGCTCAGTGGTTATCGTGGGTGCTGGGGTGAGGGCGGGCAGGGAGGGTGGGGGTGTCCATGGACCCACATAGGTTTTGTTTGGGTTTTTTAGTGCCTCTCTTGCTGCACCGTATAATAATGGATTGCTTCCAGTGTTATTGACCGAACAGGGGGATGAGAAGGATGCTGTAGAGATCTTTTGGGGGTTGGTTTATTTGAGGATTGTTATTTAACTCTAAAAGCAATAAGAAATTGCAGTGGTCTTCTAATACTTAGCGATGGCTTTTTACGTACTGGTTTGGAAATCTGAGATTATATTTGCTATTCCATGGCTGTTCCGTTATGGGGTATTGCAGGTTTTAACTCTCGCATCTCAGCATTCCTGGCAGATAGGCAACTTGATAAAGACCTAAGGTTGTTTAGTTTAATCAGACTTTTTTAGATTCCCACCTTCACTGTTCAAAGCACCGGTTATCGATGTGTTTTCTAGTGTTGTCACTTCTTTATAAATAAAGACAATGGAGGTATGCATCCCTGCTGGTATTGTCCATTTTATTTGAACATGGATAACTACTGGAACTCGCACTAGAACGCTCGGAAGGTTGCAGTTTGCAGTGTATCTTTATTAATGTTTGTAAATTCTTATGCAGATATTTAAGATTGTTTCTGACCATTTCGGATTGAAATGCTTTATATGAACGGTGGTACAATAAATTGTCATACGTATATTGGAATTGTATTCGCTGTAGATATTTGTTAGCTTTAATTGCTGCAGGACCCCCGCGAGAAGTGCCGTATGTTGCCATAGCTCGAGTTCAGTTCAGAGTTACAGCGTGTAAAACAGCTTGTGTGGAGGAGTGGACGTGCC
This sequence comes from Clamator glandarius, assembly GCA_033459285.1. Lineage (NCBI taxonomy): Eukaryota > Metazoa > Chordata > Aves > Cuculiformes > Cuculidae > Clamator > Clamator glandarius. The sequence goes on from JAUNZM010002367.1 coordinate 16,264, forward strand.
TGAGCAGCTGAAGTGAACTTGTGTGGCTGTGTAGCTTTATGCGAGGCGGCCTGTCATCCGTAAGACTCGAAAGAAAACGGAATGCTAAGGAGAGCGCACGGTTCTCTGCTTGTTCTGGTAACCTTTGGCGTCGGGTCCTTGGTGCCAACACTTGCAAGTATCATTTCAGCTGTCAGGTGAGGTCCTGCTCCCTGTCAGACACTCACTGGGAAAGTGATGGTCCAGGCATTTGGGAAAATGTTTCTGACTCGTTTCTGAGGAAAGTGAATTCAGGTCTATAATACAAGTTAAATGTTTAGTCGTTTGAGTTAAGTTTGTATAGCTTACCAAACGTGTAGCGAGGCAGATGCTGTTTCATCAGCACTCCGTACATGGAAGCGCCAGCCTGGCTTCTGACAGCCTCATAAACCGATTGCTTGAGGGGCCTTTTGGAGTTTCATTGCTGTCCTTGTAACAAGCGGCATTCTGTGGAGGCGAGCGGCGTGAGGAGCTGCGGTTCCACGTATGGATTTGGTTCAAGTGACCCGTCACGCTGTTGTCCTGCGGGCTTGTTGAGCTCCAGTGTGAAGGGAAGGGGGATGAGCTGCCATCGGCCAGGAGCAGCGGGCCCCAGATGCACCCGCTGGGAAGAACGCTGCCGCCGGCACCAGCCGCCTCGCTGAGGGGAGCTCCGCCTGCCAACCCGGGCTCCCCCGGCCTTGCGAGGGCGGAGGTTGGGAGCAGCCCGAATCTGTCGTTCTGCTCGTACGTGTCCTGCGAGATCTGTGCCGGCGGGAGCACGCGCCGGTGCGGCCCCTGACGGGTCTGGGAAGAGCGTGTCCGTTCTCGGGACCCTTTGGCCTCTTCTGCCCAGGCGCGGGGAAGCCCGAGGAGCCCCGTGTAAACCGGCGCTGTCCGCGTTCAGCGTTTTCGATCGGTCGCCGGCTGCCGCACGCGTTTTGCTTTTTCGGTGTTGGAAAGGCAGAAAGAAGAAGGTGGCGGAGGCCGTTGGGGGCGCGAGGCGATGGCGCCGCCAGCCGGGGTCCGGCACGGGGAGCATCGTGCCGCGCAGGCCCCGAGTTGGCAGCCGCCGTTCGCTGCTCGGGCGGCTGATTGGCTCAGACGGGCTTGCTGGCGGCCGGGGCCGCGTGCCGGATCGCGACGACGTGCGGATGTTCGGCAGGGAAGTGCTCTCGCTGTCGATGCGGCTGCCGCTTCCAGAGTCCCCTCGTGCCGGCCTGGAATCCCGTGTCCTTTCCTGCAGCGGGTCGGTTCTTCCTTTCCAGCCTGCCCGTATTTCACAGCCGAAACGCCTCCCGTCGGAGCAGCTCCCGTTATCCGGAGCCGGCGTGCGGGAGCGAGGGAAAGCTGCGGACTCTCCTCTGGAAGCGCCACCTCTCCCTTCCAGCTGCCGCTCGGAGGGAGAGCGGTGAAGGTGAGTGAGGTTTGCTGGCCGCAGAGGGCTCGGAGAGCGTCCCCTCGGCACGGGAAGAGCGGAGCCTGCGGCCGCCGCTCCACCCGTCAGCGCAGCCCTGCTCGCCTCGCTGGGCTCGGCCCGAGGGAGGGCAGCCACGGGCTGGCTTATAAATGGAGGCGAATCATTTGCTTCGGCCTTTACGGATCAATTAGTCGTTTATTGATTACAGCAAGCAATGACAAGCAAACAGCGCTGGGTGCAGCCGGGGAGCCCGCGCTCCGCCAACGGCTCACACCGATTGCCCCGCCCTTCAGTCTTTTCTGTGTTTCCGTCTCCGTGTTCGTGGGGTTCTCTGCGTCTGCGTCGCCACGTAGAGAGTTCTTCTCATCCGTGTGTCCAGGCCCCTTGCAACCCTTGGGCAGCTCCCTCCGAATTCCTCCATATACCCGACTCCTTGGTTTTCTGTAGTTTAATTAGTTTCAGCAGAAGGCAATTTTGACACAACAACCCTTATCTACAAATATATTCTGTATCCATATATGGTTAGACAACCCCGTTTGCGCCCACACAATCAGCTTAGGCAAACACAAAACTGTCTCTGTTTTCTGTCTTGTGGTTTCTCGTTCTCTCCACAAGCTTTCCTCCCCGTTTGATTTACTACTTGATGGACAAAGGGTCCCGTCTACCCCAGTGTGAGCTGCTGCGGAGCCCGGCAGCGCGGGAGGGGAGGGGAGTGCGGGCAGCGCCGCGGGAGCTGCTGCTGCGGGCGATCGGGCGCCCGTCGGGCTCGAACCCGCGACTCGAGAAACGGTCAAAGAATAGCTTCGCCCGGCTCGGTGCTGCCGCGTCGTGGCCGCGGAGCGGTACTGCAGCCCGGTGGGGGCGCAAAGGGTCCCTATCATTGACCATATAAGGGCAAACGTGGCCAATTGCCATAAAAGGTCAAATTACCAAGATAAGGGCAAATTGACCATATAAGTCAAACTGAGACAATTGCGATAGAAGAGCAGATTGACCATATAAGGGCAAACTGGCCGAATTGTCCATAAAATGGCCCCAGAACACGGCCCAGGCAAAGTGGGATCCAGAGGCGACCAATCAGAGCGCGGAGTCCACAGCCAATCAGAGCACAGCACCGGCAAGGGGGAATCGTGGAGCCACCAATCAGAACGTGGCTCTCGAGGCCAATCACAAGACAGCGCTGGCAAAGGGGGATCAAGAAGTGACCAATCAAAGCGCGGAAGGCACAGCCAATCAGAAGACAGGACTGACAAGATGGCATCGAGCATAGACCAATCAAGAGCGGAACCTACAGCCAGTCAAAAACCAGCACTGGCAAGGACGGATAGAGAAGTGACCAATCAGAGCGCGGAGCTCGCAGCCTTTCGATGCCCTGGAAATGACTGGGGGGCTCGGTGCTGCCGCGCCGTGGCCGCGGAGCGGTACTGCAGCCAGGGGCGGGCGAGCCGGGAGGGGCGGGGAGCGGCGCGACTCGAATTGCGGCTCGGATCCGCTCGGCTTCTCTCGGCTCCGCGCGGCGCCGTTCGGGACGGCTCGGCTCTGCTCTTCGCTGCGGCCAGCGGGGTGCAGGCTGATGGCCGGGAGAGGGACGGCGCCCCGAGCCCCGCGCCCCCCGCATCCCCCGAGAGCCCCGCGCGTCCCGGCCGCGCTCGGCTGCCCCCGGGAAGGGCCCCGCAGAGAGCGCTCCCATTGGCTGCGCCGCGCGTCCCTCGGCGAGCGGCGGCCAATCGGCGCCGGGAGAGCGGCCGGGGGGCGGGCCGAGGCGGAGCGCGGGCGAGCGGTTCCTGCCGCGCACGTGGCGCGGGCGCCGCGCTCCCTCGCTGCCCGCCGGGGCCCGCGCCAGCCCCGCCGGGGAACGGCTGGAACGGGGCTGGGCTCGGGGGAGTCAGAGGCGCCCGGAGAGGCGCGGCTCGAGGGCGGGGGGGGCGGCCGGGAGCGGCGCGGGGCAGCGCTCTATGGCCGGCGGCGCCGCTCCGGGCTCGCTCTCCGCGCTCCGCGGTCCTGCCGGGGCCGGGCTGTGTTTCGCTGCCCCCGGGGAAGGGCGGGAGGGGGAGAGCAGGGGGTGTATGGGGCACAATGGGAGGAGAAGGGGGGCAAGGAGCGGAAAGGGAGGCTTGGAAAGCGCTTTTGTGTTGTCAGTCTAGAGAGAGCGAGGGGGGTGTCGCTTTTTTGGGGTGTTGTGTGCGGCGGTGAGAGCTGCGGGGGCGGGGGGGGGTTCATTTCAACCACGGTTCCTCGGAGTATTTTGCCCTGAGAGCTCGTTCCTTTTGCTTTGATCCCCTCGAGCTCGATCGCGGTGAGGATGGGGCCGAGTGCCTGGGGGTTAAAATCGGGGGAGCCCCCAAGAGGCAGATCCTGTGATGGAGTCTGTTCCCGAGCAGCCAGCCGAGAAGCAGCAGCTGATGAGCTCTTCCATAAGCACCTGGGGACAGTCTCAAGATCGCTGCCTCTTGTCCTCGGGGCAGGCTTCAATCTTCCGGGTATCTGCTGGAAGTACAATAGAGCCGAGAGGAAGCAGCCTAGGAGGCTCCTGGAGTGCGTGGAAAGCAACGTCCTCACACAAGTGGTGAGTGAAGCGCCAAGGGCAGGTGCCCTCCTGGACCTGCTGTTCGTGAACAGAGAAGGCCTTGGGGGGGGTGAGGTGGTAGGAGGACGCCTGGGACACAACAGTCACGAGGTGATGGGGTTTTCTGCTCTAGGTGAGGTGAAGAGGGGGATTAGCAGGACAGTCGCATTAAATCTCCAGAGGGCAGACTTTAGGCTGTCCAGAAGGCTGGTTGGCAAAGTCCCATGGGAGGCAGCGCTTGAGGGCGAGGGAGCCCCCGAGGGCTGGGAGCTCTTCAGAAAGGAACCCTAGCAGCTCAGGAGAAAGCCATCCCCATGTTCCGGAAAAGGAGCCGGCAGGGGAGAAAACCGGCTTGGTTGAGTAAGGAGATCTTGAGAGACATCAAAAAGGAGAGGAGGGTCTGTGAGCATCGGAAGAAGGGACAGGCCTCTTGGGTGAACTACATGGAGGAACTGAGATCGTGCAGAGAAAAAATCAGGAGGGCTAAGGCCCAACTAGGAATCAAATTGGCTAAGTCTGTGAAAGGCAATAAAAAATCTTTTTATAAATACATTAACAATAAAAGAAGGACTAGGGAGAATATTCAGACCCTATTGGAGGCAGAACTGACAAGAGCGACAGGGGATGAGGGCAAGGCTGAGGTACTTAATGCCTTCTTTGCCTCAGCCTTTAATAGTAAGGAAGGTTGTTCTCTCTGTGTCCAAACCCAGGAGTTAGAGGAGCAGAATGAGGCTCCCATGATCCAAGAGGAGGTGGTCAGAGCCTTGCTTGCCCAGCGAGACACCCACAGGTCTCTGGGGCGGGATGGGACCCAGCCAAGAGCATTGAAGGAGCTGGCGGCCGTGCTGGCCAAACCCCTTTCCATCATCTCCCAGCAGCCCCGGCTGGCGGGGGCAGTTCCACTGGCCTGGAGGCTGGGGGTGTTGTGCCCGTCGACAAGAAGGGTCGCAGGGAGGATCCAGGGAACCGCAGGCCTGTCCGTCTGACCTCAGTGCCAGGGAAAGTCATGGAAGAGGTGATCTTGAGTGCGATCATGAAGCACGTGCAAGAGAACCGGGGGATCAGGCCCAGTCGACGCGGGTTCACGAAAGGCAGGTCTTGCCGAACTAACCTGATCGCCTTCTGTGACAAAGTGACTCGGCTGCTGGCCGAGGGAAAGGCTGAGGATGGATCTTCTTGGACTTCAGTAAAGACTTTGACACAGTTTCTCCCAGCATTCTGCTTCGGAAACTGTCACCCCAGGGCTCAGTGCTGGGTCCAGCCCTGTCCAGTGTCTTTATCAAGGACCTGGATGAAGGCATCGAGTGCTCCCTTAGCAAGTTTGTGGATGGCACTGAGCAGGGTGGAAGGGTGGATCTGCTGGAGGGTCGGGAGCCTCCAAAGGGATCTGAACAGGCTGGACTGCTGGGCTGAGACCAACGGCAGGAGGTTTAACAAGGCCAAATGCCGGGTCCGGCACTTGGGGCACAACAACCCTGAGCAGCTACAGACTAGGAGAAGCCTGGCTGGAAAGCTGCCAGGAGGAGAAGGACCTGGGGGGGTTGGTTGCTGGCAACTGAACACGAGCCAGCAGTGGCCCAGGTGGCCAAGAAGGCCAATGGCATCTTGGCCTGTATCAGACGCGGCGTGGCCAGCAGGGCCAGGGAGGTTGTTCTCCCCCTGTACTCGGCACTGGTGAGACCGCACCTCGAGTCCTGTGTTCAGTTCTGGGCCCCTCACCACAAGGAGGATGTTGAGGCTCTGGAGCGAGTCCAGAGAAGAGCAACGAAGCTGGTGAAGGGGCTGGAGAACAAGAGGAGTGGCTGAGAGAGCTGGGGGTGTTTAGCCTGGAGAAGAGGAGGCTGAGGGGAGACCTCATTGCTCTCTCCAACTCCCTGAAGGGAGGTTGTGGAGAGGGGGGAGCTGGGCTCTTCTCCCAAGGGACAGGGACAGGACGAGAGGGAATGGCCTCAAGCTCCACCAGGGGAGGTTCAGGCTGGACATTAGGAAACAATTGTTGACAGAAAGGGTCATTGGTCCCTGGCAGAGGCTGCCCAGGGAGGGGGTTGAGTCCCCTTCCCTGGAGGGGTTTAAGGGACGGGTGGATGAGGTGCTGAGGGACACGGGTTAGTGATTGATGGGAATGGTTGGACTCGCTGATCCGGTGGGTCCTTTCCAACCTATGGGTACTCTGATTCTATGATTGTTTTTGCTCTGTCAGCAGAGAGACTCTGTCAGACGTATTGATGATGAGAGAGCCCCTGCGGGATCCCGACGCCTCCTCAGGGAGAGGGGGAGAAGCAGCGTGGCGGTGCCCTCCAGGGCAGCAGCATTCGGGTATGTGGCTTTCTCGGGACTCTCTCCTCTTTGCTAATCCCGCTCGATCGTGTTGACGGCGCGAGGCGGAGCGTTCTCCGCTTTGGCTTAGCAAGTGATGGCGTCGCGTTTAGTGAACGCTGGATCGAGAGGACAATACTAGGGTGCCAGGGGCTTTGCCAGCCGAACCCGTGCACGCCACACGCCATAAACATGCCACACGCACTCCAGGCCCACGCCACACACGTGCAATTCCCCCCATGCACACGCCAGGCTAGCGCCACAACCACCCCGTGCACATGCTTTGAACACGCGAGCAGCGTGCCACACACGCCACAGAGCCCTTGCACACATCGACGTGTCACACAGGCCATGCGCATGTTCTGTACGTGCTGTGTACGTGCCATCCACAGGCGTTGCGTGCGCTAGCACGCACCATGAGGATGACATACCTTGCACACGCAAGCAACATACCACTCACATGTATTGTACACGCAAGCAACATGTCACGCATGCTGTGCACGTGTTATGTACGTGCCACACACGCCCCACACACGCCGCTGCTGCCATGCACGCTCCAGGCTCGTGCCACCACAGTCAAGCACGTGTCACGCACACGCCTTCCACATGCAGGCAACAGGCCGCGCATGCCACTCACTCCGTGCGTATGTTATGTACGGGCCATGTACATGCCGTACACACGCCATGCACACGCTAGCACATGCCATGAAGATGACACGCCAGCCAGGCCCACGCCAGGCACACGGCAAGCACGCCGCACACACTCTGAGAGGGGAAGGGGAGGTTTGGAAAGGGCTTTTCTGTTGTTAGTGTAGAGGGAGCCAGGAGGGAGGTCGCTTCTGTGATTCCCTTCTATAACCAGGCTTCTTTGCGTTTCAAACCCTTCCACATCGCAGCGTTTTACAACGATGCACCATGCGTGACGCTTGCTGCAGATCCTCTCACACAATACCTGTTTAGCCTTCTCGTCTCTTTTGGGGCTTAACATCTCTTTAGTCTTTTTAGTATTTGTGTTAAACTGTGCCCCGTAACAGCGGCACGGAAGGGGAGTTGTGGCGTTCTTAACGGGAACTGGAGAGTGAAGGTGCCTCGAGAGCCTTGGGGAAATGCCGACGCGCCTCTTAGACGTCCTTCATCTTTGCCGAGCGCGATGGAGCCTTCCCATCTCTCTCCTGCGCTGGCGGCGGGAGACGAGGAGGGCGCCCACGGGTGGAACGGGAGCGGCTGCCGTTCAGGTGAGAGGAGAAACGTCCGCTTTGCGGCTCTGAGCGAGGGTGACGTTCCTGATGGAGACTCCTGGTTCAGGAGGCGGGTTCCGGCCCCTCCGTTTGTTCCTCGGTGTGTCCTGTCATTGACTGCATCGTCGTTCATCGTGTGTGTTTGGGGGTAGTTAAGCTCCGATTGTCAGCTGGATAGAGCCTAAACCTTCTGTGGCATTTAAATTCTAAGAGTAGCGGGTATTCACTACGTTTGTAGGGGAGGCTTTCTTTTCTTCTGACCTTCCTCAGCACAGTAAAGCCAAGGGTTAGTTACAGCTGGTAATGCTTCTGCCATCGTGTCCCGTGTTGTAGATTGTTGTAGCTTGACACTGACTCCCCCTTGCCCCTCTCCTCCAGGGGCTTCTTTGGAAGCAGTGACGACATGTGAGCTGCGCAAGGAGAAGATGCATCTCGACCTGGAGGACTTTGATGTTCGTGAGCTCGATAGGGCGCACGCAAACCAACAGGTTACTATATTTTGCCTTGTTTGGTAAGCGCTGGTTTCGTGCTGGGTGGGCAGATGCTTTTTAGACAGGGAACATAAGTCTTTCAGAAGGGCTGTTAATAACAATTAGAGCCCCATTAGTATTACTGCTGTTATGTAAAATATGCTACTTTACGACTGCTGGATTGTGTAGTATTTAAAAATAATAGCTGGTTTTAATATGATGAACTTTATTCAGAGGGTTTTTCTTATACTCTGGACTTTGTTCTGAGAGTATAGAAAGATTTACGAAGTGTGTGCACCTCAGAAGTGGAAATAATACCACGTGATGCTGGGTTTGAGGCCAAACGTCAACATCTAGTTTTATTATTTAGAGTAAGCTCCTACCTCAGAGCTCTAGTTCAATTGCTTGGGCTAGACTCGGAAAAAGCTTTCTCAAGAATGCTGCCACTTTATGCTTTAGCACCACTGGTTGCTGGTTACGGTCACTGTGCTTTGATCGAAACAAGAGCTCTGAAACTTCTTCCTAACGAACTGACTCTAAGTGGTCAGCTCAGCAATAGGATTTTGAAGGTTTGTCTTTATTTTCACAGGGAAAGTAATTTCTCCAAAAATGTATAACACGATGAAGTTCTTTATTTTGGCTTTCTGTAAAGTTTTGGGCCCACTGAGAAAAACAGCAAAGCGTGATGTTTTTATTTTACTGAGTGGTTGAATGCTCTGCTTCTCCGATTCCTTCCTGTGAACGGATCATGCTGTTTGAGTTTTTATTTGTAGAACGCTTCGTGTTTATCTGCAAGGATAGCATGAAGATCTGGGGTGGGTGGGCAGAACTAGAACTATAAATAGCTTCTCAGTAACTAGAACGTTTGGGTATTGCATTTCCCTAACTCTCTTATGACAAGTAGAGATCAAATATATGATGTTGCCTGTAACATTTAATTCTAGTTCTACTTCCCGAATCGTGTCTGCAGACAGTTTGAATGTTTCTTTTGGTTTCCTTTAAGGCGGACTATGAATTCATCGGCTCTGGTCTCTACCGTGTAGTGTTGTTACGCTCGTGCGAGCAGCGCTTTTCCGATATGCTAGGAACGGCGAGCGAGCCTGGCACCCGCGTCAGTGTAAGTGTGCAGGGATTTTTGTGGCAGGAGTTGCTCCTGAGGAGAGCTGGGTCGTTACCTCAAGCCATCTAGGAGCTAGATACTCAAGAAACATGCTCATTTAATAAATGTAGGTCGAAGTCGGCCCGGGTTTATCAATGCAGTAAACGCCAGGTTTGATCTGACACTGAAGGTCTGACTGTATTGCAGTTGCTGTGCGGCAGAAGCATTGTTGTCAGGGTTGCTGGTGATTCGTTGTTGTGCATGTGTCGTGTCATAATTGCTGGGAGGTTAATCTCGTCTCGTACAGAACGAGCAGGTGAGAATCTTGGACTACCTTGTTTGTTTGGCATTCTCTCTGTGACAGTTTACACTGCAGAGGTCCAGAGTCTGCTGGTTTCTGTTCAAGCGTGCAGGTGGATGCTCAGTTCGGAGAGGGGCTGGTGCAGGCTGGGCTTTGGGCATCGCGCAAAACTCTTCACGGTTGTATTGGACTGGAGTCTCGTCACTTAAATGTCTTGGCTCAGAAATGCAGCAAGTACACGTTCTACCAATAAGCGCATCACACAAAGCTGTTTGTGCGTAGTGACTCAGAAATCCTGGATCCTGCATGTTTCTTGGGCACTAGGTAACGAATCGGTGGTCTTTGTCAAGCGAGCTCCTGAAATGCTGGTTTCATTTTTTATTTCTGTACAAGGCATTGACAATATTGAGCTTGCTGGAATGGGTGCTAGCAGGTACAGGGCCCCTGGGCCGGGGACAGGACTGTGCTGTCATCTCTTTCGTGTATTAGAACAGTGGTCCTCTTTTCCACGCACATCTGATTAATGTTTGTATTCCATGATCCACGTGTGCACTGTCCGGTGTTCCCTGCTGCAAGCGGAAAAATGGAACAGACAGGTACTGTAGTAGCAGCCGGCACCGGCTCAGGTTGTTAGCCTGAGTGGACTGCAGAAATAAGATGCTTTTACTGGATTTTCATCGGAGGCAGGATTACACCATTGTGGGACACTGCGTAAATTGAAAGGGATAAGAGCACCAGTGGCTCTTTGCCGCTCAGCCTACAACTGAGCTATGGGAACTGTAGCCTTAGAGTCTTGTCTAATATTTATTTGCTGCGTCCCAACGTCTGGGCTGTTGCTGAAGGTTGATGTACGTGATCACTGACAAAAAACCACGTAGCCAAGACTTTTAAAT
>JAUNZM010002368.1:0-29726 GCA_033459285.1 Clamator glandarius
GTCTGGGGCTTTTAGAAGGGTCCTGGGGGGGTCTAGAAGGGTCTGGGGGCTTTTAGAATGATCCGGGGAGGGTCTAGAAGGTTCTGGGGGCTTTTAGAAGGGTCCTGGGGGGCTCTAGAAAGGGTCTGGGGGCTTTTAGAAGGGTCCCGGGGTTCTCTAGAAGGGTCTGGGGGCATTTAGAAGTATCCTGGGGGCCTCTAGAAGGGTCTGGGATCTATTAGAGTGGTCCGGGGGGGCTCTAGAAGGGTCTGGGGGTTTTTAGAAGGCTCCTGGGAGGCTCTAGAAGGGTCTGGGAGCTTTTAGAAGGGTCCTGGGAGGCTCTAGAAGGGTCTGGGGGCTTTTAGAACTGTCCTGGGATGCTCTAGAAGGGTCTGGGGGCTTTTAGAACTGTCCTGGGATGCTCTAGAAGGTTCTGGGGGCTTTCAGAAGGGTCCAGGGGTCCTCTAGTAGGGTCTGGAGGCTTTTAGAAGGGTCCGGGGGGGCTCTAGAAGGGTCTGGGGGCTTTTAGAAGGGTCCTGGGGTGCTCTAGAAGGGTCTGGGGACTTTAAGAAGGGTCCTGGGGTGTCCTAGAAGGGACGGGGTGCCTTAAGAGGGGCCCTGGGGGGCTCTAGAAGGGTCTGGGGGCTTTTAGAAGGGTCCTGGAGTGCTCTAGAAGGGTCTGGGTGCTTTTAGAATGCTCCTGGGGATCTCTAGAAGTGTCTGGGGTCTTTTAGAAAGATCCGGGGAGTGTCTAGATGTGTCTGCGGCCTTTCAGAAGGGTCCTGGGGGGCTCTAGAAGGGTCTGGGGGCTTTTAGAAGGGTCCTGGGGGGGTCTTGAAGGGTCTGGGGTCTTTTAGAATGGTCCTGGGAGGCTCTAGAAGGGTCTGGGTGCTTTTAGAAGGGTCCTGGGGCCCTCTAGAAGGGTCTGAGTGCTTTTAGAAGGGTCATGGGTGTCTCTAGAAGGGTCTGGGGGCTTTTAGAATGATCCGGGGAGGGTCTAGAAGGTTCTGGGGGCTTTTAGAAGGGTCCTGGGGGGCTCTAGAAGGGTCTGGGGGCTTTTAGAAGGTTCCTGGGGTTCTCTAGAAGGGTCTGGGGGCATTTAGAAGTATCCTGGGGGCCTCTAGAAGGGTCTGAGAACTATTAGAGTGGTTCGGGGGGGCTCTAGAAGGGTCTGGAGGCTTTTAGAAGGGTCTTGGGGGGCTCTAGAAGGGTCTGGGGGCTTTTAGAATAATCCGGGGAGGGTCTAGAAGGGTCTGGGTTCTTTTAGAATAGTCTTGGGAGGTTTTAGAAGGGTCTGGGGTCTTTTAGAATGATCAGGGGAGGGTCTAGAAGGGTCTGGGCGCTTTTAGACGGGTCCTGGGGGGCTCTACAAGGGTCTGGAGGCTTTTAGAGGGGTTCTGGGGGGCACTAGAAAGGTCTGGGTTCATTTAGAAGGATCCGGGGAGGGTCTAGAAAGGTCGGGGGCTATTAGAATGGTCCTGGGAGGCTCTAGAAGAATCTGGGGGCTTTTAGAATGATCCGGGGAGGGTCTAGAAGGGTCTGGGGGCCTTTAGAAGGGTCCTGGGGGGCTCTAGAATGGTCTGGGGGCTTTTAGATGGTTCCTGGGGGCCTCTAGAAGGGTCTGGGGGCTTTTAGAATGATCCTGGGGGGCTCTAGAAGGGTCTGGGGTCTTTTCGAAGGATCCGGGGAGGGTCTAGAAGGGTCTGGGGTCTTTTAGAAGGGTCCTAGGGGCCTCTAGATGGGTCTGGGGGCTTTTAGATGGGTCCTAGGGGGCTCTAGAAGGGTCTGGGGGCCTTTAGAATGATCCTGGGGGGCTCTAGAAGGGTCTGGGGGCTTTTAGAATGATCCGGGGAGGGTCTAGAAAGGTCTGGGAGCCTTTAGAATGGTATTGGGGGGCTCTAGAAGGGTCTGGGTGCTTTTAGAAGGGTCCTGGGAGGCTCTAGAAGGGTCTGGGGGCTTTTAGAAGAGTCCTGGGTGGCTCTAGAGGGTTCTGGGTGGTTTTAGAAGGGTCCTAGGGGCCTCTAGAAGGGTCTGGGGGCTTTTAGAAGAGTCCTGGGAGGCTCTAGAAGGGTCTGGGTGCTTTTAGAAGGGTCCTCGGATGCTCTAGAAGGGTCTGGGGGCTTTCAGAAGGGTCCTGGGGGGCTCTAGAAAGTTCTGGGAGCTTTCAGATGGGTCCTGGGGGTCTCTAGAAGGGTCTGGGGGCTTTTAGAATGATCCGGGGACAGTCTAGAAAGGTCTGGGTGCTTTTTGAAGGATCCTAGGTGGCTCTAGAAGGGTCTGGGGGCTTTTAGAGGGATCCGGGGAGGGTCTAGAAGGGTCTAGAGGCTTTTAGACGGGTCCTGGGGGCCTCTAGAAGCGTCTGGGTGCTTTTAGAAGGGTCCTGGGTGGCTCTAGAAGGGTCTGGGTGCTTGTAGAAGGGTCCTGGGGGGCTCTAGAAGGGTCTGGGGGCTTTTAGAAGGGTCCTGGGGGGCTCTAGAATGGTCTGGGAGCTTTTAGAATGGTCCTGGGGGGCTCTAGAAGGGTTTGGGGGGTTGTAGAAGGGTCCTGGGTGCCGCTAGAAGGGTCTGTGGGCATTTAGAAGGGACCTGGGGGGCTCAAGAAGGGTCTGGGGGCTTTTAGAAGGGTCCTGGGGGGGTCTAGAAGGGTCTGGGGGCTTTTAGATAGGTCCTGGGGGGCTCTAGAAGGGTCTGGGGGCTTTTAGAAGGATCCTGGGGCCTCCAGAAATGTCTGGGGGCTTTTAGAAAGGTCCTGGGAGGATCTAGAAGGGTCTGGGGGCTTTTAGAAGGATCCGGGGAGGGTCTAGAAGGGTCTGGGGGCTTTTAGAAGGGTCCTGGGGGTCTCTAGAAGGGTCTGGGAGCTTTTAGTAGGGTCCTGGGGGGCTCTAGAAGGGTCTGGGGTCTTTTAGAATGGTCCGGGGGGGCTCTAGAAGGGTCTGGGGTCTTTTAGAATGGTCCGGGGGGGCTCTAGAAGGATCTGGGGGCTTTTAGATGGGTCCTGGGGTTCTCTAGAAGGGTCTGGGTGCATTTAGAAGGGTCCTGAGGGGCTCTAGAAGGGTCTGGGGGCTTTTAGAATGGTCCTGGGAGGGTCTAGAACGGTCTGGGAGCTTTTAGAAGGGTCCTGGGTGTCTCTAGAAGGGTCTGGGTGCTTTTAGATGGGTCCTAGGGGGCTCTAGAAGGGACAGTGGGCTTTTAGAATGATTCTGGAGGGCTCTAGAAGGGTCTGGGGGCTTTTAGAATGATCCGGGGACGGTCTAGAAGGGTTTGGAAGTTTTTAGCAGCGTCCTGGGGGGCTCTAGAAGGGTCTGGGGGCTTTTAGAAGGGTCCTGGGGGGCTCTAGAAGGGTCTGGGGGCTTTTATAATGTCCTGGGGGTCTGTAGAAGGGTCTGGGTGCTTTTAGAAGTGTCCTGTGGGGCTCTAGAAGGATCTGGCGGCTTTCAGAAGGGTCGTGGGGGCCTCTAGAAGGGTCTAGGGGCTTTTAGAAGGGTCCGGGGGAGCTCTAGAAGGGTCTGGGGGCTTTTAGAAGGGTCCTGGGGTGCTCTAGAAGGGTCTGGGGGCTTTCAGAAGGGTCCAGGGGTCCTCTAGAAGGGTCTGGAGGCTTTTAGAAGGGTCCGGGGGGGCTCTAGAAGGGTCTGGGGACTTTAAGAAGGGTCCTGGGGTGTCCTAGAAGGGACGGGGTGCCTTAAGAGGGGCCCTGGGGGGCTCTAGAAGGGTCTGGGGGCTTTTAGAAGGGTCCTGGAGTGCTCTAGAAGGGTCTGGGGTCTTTTAGAATGCTCCTGGGGATCTCTAGAAGTGTCTGGGGTCTTTTAGAAAGATCCGGGGAGTGTCTAGATGTGTCTGCGGCCTTTCAGAAGGGTCCTGGGGGGCTCTAGAAGGGTCTGGGGGCTTTTAGAAGGGTCCTGAGGGGGTCTAGAAGGGTCTGGGGTCTTTTAGAATGGTCCTGGGAGGCTCTAGAAGGGTCTGGGTGCTTTTAGAAGGGTCCTGGGGCCCTCTAGAAGGGTCTGAGTGCTTTTAGAAGGGTCATGGGTGTCTCTAGAAGGGTCTGGGGGCTTTTAGAATGATCCGGGGAGGGTCTAGAAGGTTCTGGGGGCTTTTAGAAGGGTCCTGGGGGGCTCTAGAAAGGGTCTGGGGGCTTTTAGAAGGGTCCCGGGGTTCTCTAGAAGGGTCTGGGGGCATTTAGAAGTATCCTGGGGGCCTCTAGAAGGGTCTGGGATCTATTAGAGTGGTCCGGGGGGGCTCTAGAAGGGTCTGGGGGTTTTTAGAAGGCTCCTGGGAGGCTCTAGAAGGGTCTGGGAGCTTTTAGAAGGGTCCTGGGAGGCTCTAGAAGGGTCTGGGGGCTTTTAGAACTGTCCTGGGATGCTCTAGAAGGGTCTGGGGGCTTTTAGAACTGTCCTGGGATGCTCTAGAAGGTTCTGGGGGCTTTCAGAAGGGTCCAGGGGTCCTCTAGTAGGGTCTGGAGGCTTTTAGAAGGGTCCGGGGGGGCTCTAGAAGGGTCTGGGGGCTTTTAGAAGGGTCCTGGGGTGCTCTAGAAGGGTCTGGGGACTTTAAGAAGGGTCCTGGGGTGTCCTAGAAGGGACGGGGTGCCTTAAGAGGGGCCCTGGGGGGCTCTAGAAGGGTCTGGGGGCTTTTAGAAGGGTCCTGGAGTGCTCTAGAAGGGTCTGGGGTCTTTTAGAATGCTCCTGGGGATCTCTAGAAGTGTCTGGGGTCTTTTAGAAAGATCCGGGGAGTGTCTAGATGTGTCTGCGGCCTTTCAGAAGGGTCCTGGGGGGCTCTAGAAGGGTCTGGGGGCTTTTAGAAGGGTCCTGGGGGGGTCTTGAAGGGTCTGGGGTCTTTTAGAATGGTCCTGGGAGGCTCTAGAAGGGTCTGGGTGCTTTTAGAAGGGTCCTGGGGCCCTCTAGAAGGGTCTGAGTGCTTTTAGAAGGGTCATGGGTGTCTCTAGAAGGGTCTGGGGGCTTTTAGAATGATCCGGGGAGGGTCTAGAAGGTTCTGGGGGCTTTTAGAAGGGTCCTGGGGGGCTCTAGAAGGGTCTGGGGGCTTTTAGAAGGTTCCTGGGGTTCTCTAGAAGGGTCTGGGGGCATTTAGAAGTATCCTGGGGGCCTCTAGAAGGGTCTGAGAACTATTAGAGTGGTTCGGGGGGGCTCTAGAAGGGTCTGGAGGCTTTTAGAAGGGTCTTGGGGGGCTCTAGAAGGGTCTGGGGGCTTTTAGAATAATCCGGGGAGGGTCTAGAAGGGTCTGGGTTCTTTTAGAATAGTCTTGGGAGGTTTTAGAAGGGTCTGGGGTCTTTTAGAATGATCAGGGGAGGGTCTAGAAGGGTCTGGGCGCTTTTAGACGGGTCCTGGGGGGCTCTACAAGGGTCTGGAGGCTTTTAGAGGGGTTCTGGGGGGCACTAGAAAGGTCTGGGTTCATTTAGAAGGATCCGGGGAGGGTCTAGAAAGGTCGGGGGCTATTAGAATGGTCCTGGGAGGCTCTAGAAGAATCTGGGGGCTTTTAGAATGATCCGGGGAGGGTCTAGAAGGGTCTGGGGGCCTTTAGAAGGGTCCTGGGGGGCTCTAGAATGGTCTGGGGGCTTTTAGATGGTTCCTGGGGGCCTCTAGAAGGGTCTGGGGGCTTTTAGAATGATCCTGGGGGGCTCTAGAAGGGTCTGGGGTCTT
Source organism: Clamator glandarius (assembly GCA_033459285.1). Taxonomy (NCBI): domain Eukaryota; kingdom Metazoa; phylum Chordata; class Aves; order Cuculiformes; family Cuculidae; genus Clamator; species Clamator glandarius. Next base: position 5,627 of record JAUNZM010002368.1, read on the forward strand.
TTCGAAGGATCCGGGGAGGGTCTAGAAGGGTCTGGGGTCTTTTAGAAGGGTCCTAGGGGCCTCTAGATGGGTCTGGGGGCTTTTAGATGGGTCCTAGGGGGCTCTAGAAGGGTCTGGGGGCCTTTAGAATGATCCTGGGGGGCTCTAGAAGGGTCTGGGGGCTTTTAGAATGATCCGGGGAGGGTCTAGAAAGGTCTGGGAGCCTTTAGAATGGTATTGGGGGGCTCTAGAAGGGTCTGGGTGCTTTTAGAAGGGTCCTGGGAGGCTCTAGAAGGGTCTGGGGGCTTTTAGAAGAGTCCTGGGTGGCTCTAGAGGGTTCTGGGTGGTTTTAGAAGGGTCCTAGGGGCCTCTAGAAGGGTCTGCGGGCTTTTAGAAGGGTCCTGGGAGGCTCTAGAAGGGTCTGGGGGCTTTCAGAAGGGTCCTGGGGGGCTCAAGAAGGGTCTGGGGGCTTTTAGAAGGGTCCTGGGGGGGTCTAGAAGGGTCTGGGGGCTTTTAGATAGGTCCTGGGGGGCTCTAGAAGGGTCTGGGGGCTTTTAGAAGGATCCTGGGGCCTCCAGAAATGTCTGGGGGCTTTTAGAAAGGTCCTGGGAGGATCTAGAAGGGTCTGGGGGCTTTTAGAAGGATCCGGGGAGGGTCTAGAAGGGTCTGGGGCTTTTAGAAGGGTCCTGGGGGTCTCTAGAAGGGTCTGGGAGCTTTTAGTAGGGTCCTGGGGGCTCTAGAAGGGTCTGGGGTCTTTTAGAATGGTCCGGGGGGGCTCTAGAAGGGTCTGGGGGCTTTTAGAAGGGTCCTGGAGGCCTCTAGAAGGATCTGGGGGCTTTTAGATGGGTCCTGGGGTTCTCTAGAAGGGTCTGGGGGCATTTAGAAGGGTCCTGAGGGGCTCTAGAAGGGTCTGGGGGCTTTTAGAATGGTCCTGGGAGGGTCTAGAACGGTCTGGGAGCTTTTAGAAGGGTCCTGGGTGTCTCTAGAAGGGTCTGGGTGCTTTTAGATGGGTCCTAGGGGGCTCTAGAAGGGACAGTGGGCTTTTAGAATGATTCTGGGGGGCTCTAGAAGGGTCTGGGGGCTTTTAGAATGATCCGGGGACGGTCTAGAAGGGTTTGGAAGTTTTTAGCAGCGTCCTGGGGGGCTCTATAAGGGTCTGGGGGCTTTTAGAAGGGTCCTGGGGGGCTCTAGAAGGGTCTGGGGGCTTTTATAATGTCCTGGGGGTCTGTAGAAGGGTCTGGGTGCTTTTAGAATTGTCCTGTGGGGCTCTAGAAGGATCTGGCGGCTTTCAGAAGGGTCGTGGGGGCCTCTAGAAGGGTCTAGGGGCTTTTAGAAGGGTCCGGGGGAGCTCTAGAAGGGTCTGGGGGCTTTTAGAAGGGTCCTGGGGTGCTCTAGAAGGGTCTGGGGGCTTTCAGAAGGGTCCAGGGGTCCTCTAGAAGGGTCTGGAGGCTTTTAGAAGGGTCCGGGGGTGCTCTAGAAGGGTCTGGGGACTTTAAGAAGGGTCCTGGGGTGTCCTAGAAGGGACGGGGTGCCTTAAGAGGGGCCCTGGGTGGCTCTAGAAGGGTCTGGGGGCTTTTAGAAGGGTCCTGGAGTGCTCTAGAAGGGTCTGGGGTCTTTTAGAATGCTCCTGGGGATCTCTAGAAGTGTCTGGGGTCTTTTAGAAAGATCCGGGGAGTGTCTAGATGTGTCTGCGGCCTTTCAGAAGGGTCCTGGGGGGCTCTAGAAGGGTCTGGGGGCTTTTAGAAGGGTCCTGAGGGGGTCTAGAAGGGTCTGGGGGCTTTTAGAATGGTCCTGGGAGGCTCTAGAAGGGTCTGGGTGCTTTTAGAAGGGTCCTGAGGGGGTCTAGAAGGGTCTGGGGGCTTTTAGAATGATCCGGGGAGGGTCTAGAAGGTTCTGGGGGCTTTTAGAAGGGTCCTGGGGGGCTCTAGAAAGGGTCTGGGGGCTTTTAGAAGGGTCCCGGGGTTCTCTAGAAGGGTCTGGGGGCATTTAGAAGTATCCTGGGGGCCTCTAGAAGGGTCTGGGATCTATTAGAGTGGTCCGGGGGGGCTCTAGAAGGGTCTGGGGGTTTTTAGAAGGCTCCTGGGAGGCTCTAGAAGGGTCTGGGAGCTTTTAGAAGGGTCCTGGGAGGCTCTAGAAGGGTCTGGGGGCTTTTAGAACTGTCCTGGGATGCTCTAGAAGGGTCTGGGGGCTTTTAGAACTGTCCTGGGATGCTCTAGAAGGTTCTGGGGGCTTTCAGAAGGGTCCAGGGGTCCTCTAGTAGGGTCTGGAGGCTTTTAGAAGGGTCCGGGGGGGCTCTAGAAGGGTCTGGGGGCTTTTAGAAGGGTCCTGGGGTGCTCTAGAAGGGTCTGGGGACTTTAAGAAGGGTCCTGGGGTGTCCTAGAAGGGACGGGGTGCCTTAAGAGGGGCCCTGGGGGGCTCTAGAAGGGTCTGGGGGCTTTTAGAAGGGTCCTGGAGTGCTCTAGAAGGGTCTGGGTGCTTTTAGAATGCTCCTGGGGATCTCTAGAAGTGTCTGGGGTCTTTTAGAAAGATCCGGGGAGTGTCTAGATGTGTCTGCGGCCTTTCAGAAGGGTCCTGGGGGGCTCTAGAAGGGTCTGGGGGCTTTTAGAAGGGTCCTGGGGGGGTCTTGAAGGGTCTGGGGTCTTTTAGAATGGTCCTGGGAGGCTCTAGAAGGGTCTGGGTGCTTTTAGAAGGGTCCTGGGGCCCTCTAGAAGGGTCTGAGTGCTTTTAGAAGGGTCATGGGTGTCTCTAGAAGGGTCTGGGGGCTTTTAGAATGATCCGGGGAGGGTCTAGAAGGTTCTGGGGGCTTTTAGAAGGGTCCTGGGGGGCTCTAGAAGGGTCTGGGGGCTTTTAGAAGGTTCCTGGGGTTCTCTAGAAGGGTCTGGGGGCATTTAGAAGTATCCTGGGGGCCTCTAGAAGGGTCTGAGAACTATTAGAGTGGTTCGGGGGGGCTCTAGAAGGGTCTGGAGGCTTTTAGAAGGGTCTTGGGGGGCTCTAGAAGGGTCTGGGGGCTTTTAGAATAATCCGGGGAGGGTCTAGAAGGGTCTGGGTTCTTTTAGAATAGTCTTGGGAGGTTTTAGAAGGGTCTGGGGTCTTTTAGAATGATCAGGGGAGGGTCTAGAAGGGTCTGGGCGCTTTTAGACGGGTCCTGGGGGGCTCTACAAGGGTCTGGAGGCTTTTAGAGGGGTTCTGGGGGGCACTAGAAAGGTCTGGGTTCATTTAGAAGGATCCGGGGAGGGTCTAGAAAGGTCGGGGGCTATTAGAATGGTCCTGGGAGGCTCTAGAAGAATCTGGGGGCTTTTAGAATGATCCGGGGAGGGTCTAGAAGGGTCTGGGGGCCTTTAGAAGGGTCCTGGGGGGCTCTAGAATGGTCTGGGGGCTTTTAGATGGTTCCTGGGGGCCTCTAGAAGGGTCTGGGGGCTTTTAGAATGATCCTGGGGGGCTCTAGAAGGGTCTGGGGTCTTTTCGAAGGATCCGGGGAGGGTCTAGAAGGGTCTGGGGTCTTTTAGAAGGGTCCTAGGGGCCTCTAGATGGGTCTGGGGGCTTTTAGATGGGTCCTAGGGGGCTCTAGAAGGGTCTGGGGGCCTTTAGAATGATCCTGGGGGGCTCTAGAAGGGTCTGGGGGCTTTTAGAATGATCCGGGGAGGGTCTAGAAAGGTCTGGGAGCCTTTAGAATGGTATTGGGGGGCTCTAGAAGGGTCTGGGTGCTTTTAGAAGGGTCCTGGGAGGCTCTAGAAGGGTCTGGGGGCTTTTAGAAGAGTCCTGGGTGGCTCTAGAGGGTTCTGGGTGGTTTTAGAAGGGTCCTAGGGGCCTCTAGAAGGGTCTGGAAGCTTTTAGAAGGGTCCTGGGAGGTTCTAGAAGTGTCTGGGTGCTTTTAGAAGGGTCCTCGGATGCTCTAGAAGGGTCTGGGGGCTTTCAGAAGGGTCCTGAGGGGCTCTAGAAAGTTCTGGGAGCTTTCAGATGGGTCCTGGGGGTCTCTAGAAGGGTCTGGGGGCTTTTAGAATGATCCGGGGACAGTCTAGAAAGGTCTGGGTGCTTTTTGAAGGATCCTAGGTGGCTCTAGAAGGGTCTGGGGGCTTTTAGAGGGATCCGGGGAGGGTCTAGAAGGGTCTAGAGGCTTTTAGACGGGTCCTGGGGGCCTCTAGAAGGGTCGGGGTGCTTTTATAAGGGTCCGGGGAGCCTCTATAAGGGTCTGGGTGCTTTTAGAAAGGTCCTGGGGGGCTCTAGAAGGGTCTAGAGGCTTTTAGACGGGTCCTGGGGGCCTCTAGAAGCGTCTGGGTGCTTTTAGAAGGGTCCTGGGTGGCTCTAGAAGGATCTGGGTGCTTGTAGAAGGGTCCTGGGGGGCTCTAGAAGGGTCTGGGGGCTTTTAGAAGGGTCCTGGGGGGCTCTAGAATGGTCTGGGAGCTTTTAGAATGGTCCTGGGGGGCTCTAGAAGGGTTTGGGGGGTTGTAGAAGGGTCCTGGGTGCCGCTAGAAGAGTCTGTGGGCATTTAGAAGGGACCTGGGGGGCTCAAGAAGGGTCTGGGGGCTTTTAGAAGGGTCCTGGGGGGGTCTAGAAGGGTCTGGGGGCTTTTAGAAGGGTCCTGGGGGGCTCTAGAAGGGTCTGGGGGCTTTTAGAAGGATCCTGGGGCCTCCAGAAATGTCTGGGGGCTTTTAGAAAGGTCCTGGGAGGATCTAGAAGGGTCTGGGGGCTTTTAGAAGGATCCGGGGAGGGTCTAGAAGGGTCTGGGGGCTTTTAGAAGGGTCCTGGGGGTCTCTAGAAGGGTCTGGGAGCTTTTAGTAGGGTCCTGGGGGGCTCTAGAAGGGTCTGGGGTCTTTTAGAATGGTCCGGGGGGGCTCTAGAAAGGTCTGGGGCTTTTAGAAGGGTCCTGGAGGCCTCTAGAAGGATCTGGGGGCTTTTAGATGGGTCCTGGGGTTCTCTAGAAGGGTCTGGGGGCATTTAGAAGGGTCCTGAGGGGCTCTAGAAGGGTCTGGGGGCTTTTAGAATGGTCCTGGGAGGGTCTAGAACGGTCTGGGGGCTTTTAGAAGGGTCCTGGGTGTCTCTAGAAGGGTCTGGGTGCTTTTAGATGGGTCCTAGGGGGCTCTAGAAGGGTCTGGGGGCTTTTAGAATGATTCTGGGGGGCTCTAGAAGGGTCTGGGGGCTTTTAGAAGTGTCCTGGGGGGCTCTAGAATGGTCTGGGGTCTTTTAGAAGGGTCCTGGGTGGCTCTAGAAGGGTCTGGGGGCTTTTATAATGTCCTGGGGGTCTGTAGAAGGGTCTGGGTGCTTTTAGAAGTGTCCTGTGGGGCTCTAGAAGGATCTGGCGGCTTTCAGAAGGGTCGTGGGGGCCTCTAGAAGGGTCTAGGGGCTTTTAGAAGGGTCCGGGGGAGCTCTAGAAGGGTCTGGGGGCTTTTAGAATGGTCCTGGGGTGCTCTAGAAGGGTCTGGGGGCTTTCAGAAGGGTCCAGGGGTCCTCTAGAAGGGTCTGGAGGCTTTTAGAAGGGTCCGGGGGGGGCTCTAGAAGGGTCTGGGGGCTTTTAGAAGGGTCCTGGGGTGCTCTAGAAGGGTCTGGGGACTTTAAGAAGGGTCCTGGGGTGTCCTAGAAGGGACGGGGTGCCTTAAGAGGGGCCCTGGGTGGCTCTAGAAGGGTCTGGGGGCTTTTAGAAGGGTCCTGGAGTGCTCTAGAAGGGTCTGGGGTCTTTTAGAATGCTCCTGGGGATCTCTAGAAGTGTCTGGGGTCTTTTAGAAAGATCCGGGGAGTGTCTAGATGTGTCTGCGGCCTTTCAGAAGGGTCCTGAGGGGGTCTAGAAGGGTCTGGGGGCTTTTAGAATGGTCCTGGGAGGCTCTAGAAGGGTCTGGGTGCTTTTAGAAGGGTCCTGAGGGGGTCTAGAAGGGTCTGGGGGCTTTTAGAATGATCCGGGGAGGGTCTAGAAGGTTCTGGGGGCTTTTAGAAGGGTCCTGGGGGGCTCTAGAAAGGGTCTGGGGGCTTTTAGAAGGGTCCCGGGGTTCTCTAGAAGGGTCTGGGGGCATTTAGAAGTATCCTGGGGGCCTCTAGAAGGGTCTGGGATCTATTAGAGTGGTCCGGGGGGGCTCTAGAAGGGTCTGGGGGTTTTTAGAAGGCTCCTGGGAGGCTCTAGAAGGGTCTGGGTGCTTGTAGAAGGGTCCTGGGGGGCTCTAGAAGGGTCTGGGGGCTTTTAGAAGGGTCCTGGGGGGCTCTAGAATGGTCTGGGAGCTTTTAGAATGGTCCTGGGGGGCTCTAGAAGGGTTTGGGGGGTTGTAGAAGGGTCCTGGGTGCCGCTAGAAGGGTCTGTGGGCATTTAGAAGGGACCTGGGGGGCTCAAGAAGGGTCTGGGGGCTTTTAGAAGGGTCCTGGGGGGGTCTAGAAGGGTCTGGGGGCTTTTAGATAGGTCCTGGGGGGCTCTAGAAGGGTCTGGGGGCTTTTAGAAGGATCCTGGGGCCTCCAGAAATGTCTGGGGGCTTTTAGAAAGGTCCTGGGAGGATCTAGAAGGGTCTGGGGGCTTTTAGAAGGATCCGGGGAGGGTCTAGAAGGGTCTGGGGGCTTTTAGAAGGGTCCTGGGGGTCTCTAGAAGGGTCTGGGAGCTTTTAGTAGGGTCCTGGGGGGCTCTAGAAGGGTCTGGGGTCTTTTAGAATGGTCCGGGGGGGCTCTAGAAGGGTCTGGGGTCTTTTAGAATGGTCCGGGGGGGCTCTAGAAGGATCTGGGGGCTTTTAGATGGGTCCTGGGGTTCTCTAGAAGGGTCTGGGTGCATTTAGAAGGGTCCTGAGGGGCTCTAGAAGGGTCTGGGGGCTTTTAGAATGGTCCTGGGAGGGTCTAGAACGGTCTGGGAGCTTTTAGAAGGGTCCTGGGTGTCTCTAGAAGGGTCTGGGTGCTTTTAGATGGGTCCTAGGGGGCTCTAGAAGGGACAGTGGGCTTTTAGAATGATTCTGGGGGGCTCTAGAAGGGTCTGGGGGCTTTTAGAATGATCCGGGGACGGTCTAGAAGGGTTTGGAAGTTTTTAGCAGCGTCCTGGGGGGCTCTAGAAGGGTCTGGGGGCTTTTAGAAGGGTCCTGGGGGGCTCTAGAAGGGTCTGGGGGCTTTTATAATGTCCTGGGGGTCTGTAGAAGGGTCTGGGTGCTTTTAGAAGTGTCCTGTGGGGCTCTAGAAGGATCTGGCGGCTTTCAGAAGGGTCGTGGGGGCCTCTAGAAGGGTCTAGGGGCTTTTAGAAGGGTCCGGGGGAGCTCTAGAAGGGTCTGGGGGCTTTTAGAAGGGTCCTGGGGTGCTCTAGAAGGGTCTGGGGGCTTTCAGAAGGGTCCAGGGGTCCTCTAGAAGGGTCTGGAGGCTTTTAGAAGGGTCCGGGGGGGCTCTAGAAGGGTCTGGGGACTTTAAGAAGGGTCCTGGGGTGTCCTAGAAGGGACGGGGTGCCTTAAGAGGGGCCCTGGGGGGCTCTAGAAGGGTCTGGGTGCTTTTAGAAGGGTCCTGGAGTGCTCTAGAAGGGTCTGGGGTCTTTTAGAATGCTCCTGGGGATCTCTAGAAGTGTCTGGGGTCTTTTAGAAAGATCCGGGGAGTGTCTAGATGTGTCTGCGGCCTTTCAGAAGGGTCCTGGGGGGCTCTAGAAGGGTCTGGGGGCTTTTAGAAGGGTCCTGAGGGGGTCTAGAAGGGTCTGGGGTCTTTTAGAATGGTCCTGGGAGGCTCTAGAAGGGTCTGGGTGCTTTTAGAAGGGTCCTGGGGCCCTCTAGAAGGGTCTGAGTGCTTTTAGAAGGGTCATGGGTGTCTCTAGAAGGGTCTGGGGGCTTTTAGAATGATCCGGGGAGGGTCTAGAAGGTTCTGGGGGCTTTTAGAAGGGTCCTGGGGGGCTCTAGAAAGGGTCTGGGGGCTTTTAGAAGGGTCCCGGGGTTCTCTAGAAGGGTCTGGGGGCATTTAGAAGTATCCTGGGGGCCTCTAGAAGGGTCTGGGATCTATTAGAGTGGTCCGGGGGGGCTCTAGAAGGGTCTGGGGGTTTTTAGAAGGCTCCTGGGAGGCTCTAGAAGGGTCTGGGAGCTTTTAGAAGGGTCCTGGGAGGCTCTAGAAGGGTCTGGGGGCTTTTAGAACTGTCCTGGGATGCTCTAGAAGGGTCTGGGGGCTTTTAGAACTGTCCTGGGATGCTCTAGAAGGTTCTGGGGGCTTTCAGAAGGGTCCAGGGGTCCTCTAGTAGGGTCTGGAGGCTTTTAGAAGGGTCCGGGGGGGCTCTAGAAGGGTCTGGGGGCTTTTAGAAGGGTCCTGGGGTGCTCTAGAAGGGTCTGGGGACTTTAAGAAGGGTCCTGGGGTGTCCTAGAAGGGACGGGGTGCCTTAAGAGGGGCCCTGGGGGGCTCTAGAAGGGTCTGGGGGCTTTTAGAAGGGTGCTCTAGAAGGGTCTGGGTGCTTTTAGAATGCTCCTGGGGATCTCTAGAAGTGTCTGGGGTCTTTTAGAAAGATCCGGGGAGTGTCTAGATGTGTCTGCGGCCTTTCAGAAGGGTCCTGGGGGGCTCTAGAAGGGTCTGGGGGCTTTTAGAAGGGTCCTGGGGGGGGTCTTGAAGGGTCTGGGGGCTTTCAGAAGGGTCCTGGGCGTGCTCTAGAAGGGTCTGGGTGCTTTTAGAAGGGTCCTGGGGCCCTCTAGAAGGGTCTGAGTGCTTTTAGAAGGGTCATGGGTGTCTCTAGAAGGGTCTGGGGGCTTTTAGAATGATCCGGGGAGGGTCTAGAAGGTTCTGGGGGCTTTTAGAAGGGTCCTGGGGGGCTCTAGAAGGGTCTGGGGGCTTTTAGAAGGTTCCTGGGGTTCTCTAGAAGGGTCTGGGGGCATTTAGAAGTATCCTGGGGCCTCTAGAAGGGTCTGAGAACTATTAGAGTGGTTCGGGGGGGCTCTAAGAAGGGTCTGGAGGCTTTTAGAAGGGTCTTGGGGGGCTCTAGAAGGGTCTGGGGGCTTTTAGAATAATCCGGGGAGGGTCTAGAAGGGTCTGGGTTCTTTTAGAATAGTCTTGGGAGGTTTTAGAAGGGTCTGGGGTCTTTTAGAATGATCAGGGGAGGGTCTAGAAGGGTCTGGGCGCTTTTAGACGGGTCCTGGGGGGCTCTACAAGGGTCTGGAGGCTTTTAGAGGGGTTCTGGGGGGCACTAGAAAGGTCTGGGTTCATTAGAAGGATCCGGGGAGGGTCTAGAAAGGTCGGGGGCTATTAGAATGGTCCTGGGAGGCCTCTAGAAGAATCTGGGGGCTTTTAGAATGATCCGGGGAGGGTCTAGAAGGGTCTGGTGGGCCTTTAGAAGGGTCCTGGGGGGCTCTAGAATGGTCTGGTCTGGGGGCTTTTAGATGGTTCCTGGGGGCCTCTAGAAGGGTCTGGGGGCTTTTAGAATGATCCTGGGGGGCTCTAGAAGGGTCTGGGGTCTTTTCGAAGGATCCGGGGAGGGTCTAGAAGGGTCTGGGGTCTTTTAGAAGGGTCCTAGGGGCCTCTAGATGGGTCTGGGGGCTTTTAGATGGGTCCTAGGGGGCTCTAGAAGGGTCTGGGGGCCTTTAGAATGATCCTGGGGGGCTCTAGAAGGGTCTGGGGGCTTTTAGAATGATCCGGGGAGGGTCTAGAAAGGTCTGGGAGCCTTTAGAATGGTATTGGGGGGCTCTAGAAGGGTCTGGGTGCTTTTAGAAGGGTCCTGGGAGGCTCTAGAAGGGTCTGGGGGCTTTTAGAAGAGTCCTGGGTGGCTCTAGAGGGTTCTGGGTGGTTTTAGAAGGGTCCTAGGGGCCTCTAGAAGGGTCTGCGGGCTTTTAGAAGGGTCCTGGGAGGCTCTAGAAGGGTCTGGGGGCTTTCAGAAGGGTCCTGGGGGGCTCAAGAAGGGTCTGGGGGCTTTTAGAAGGGTCCTGGGGGGGTCTAGAAGGGTCTGGGGGCTTTTAGATAGGTCCTGGGGGGCTCTAGAAGGGTCTGGGGGCTTTTAGAAGGATCCTGGGGCCTCCAGAAATGTCTGGGGGCTTTTAGAAAGGTCCTGGGAGGATCTAGAAGGGTCTGGGGGCTTTTAGAAGGATCCGGGGAGGGTCTAGAAGGGTCTGGGGGCTTTTAGAAGGGTCCTGGGGGTCTCTAGAAGGGTCTGGGAGCTTTTAGTAGGGTCCTGGGGGGCTCTAGAAGGGTCTGGGGTCTTTTAGAATGGTCCGGGGGGGCTCTAGAAGGGTCTGGGGGCTTTTAGAAGGGTCCTGGAGGCCTCTAGAAGGATCTGGGGGCTTTTAGATGGGTCCTGGGGTTCTCTAGAAGGGTCTGGGGGCATTTAGAAGGGTCCTGAGGGGCTCTAGAAGGGTCTGGGGGCTTTTAGAATGGTCCTGGGAGGGTCTAGAACGGTCTGGGAGCTTTTAGAAGGGTCCTGGGTGTCTCTAGAAGGGTCTGGGTGCTTTTAGATGGGTCCTAGGGGGCTCTAGAAGGGACAGTGGGCTTTTAGAATGATTCTGGGGGGCTCTAGAAGGGTCTGGGGGCTTTTAGAATGATCCGGGGACGGTCTAGAAGGGTTTGGAAGTTTTTAGCAGCGTCCTGGGGGGCTCTAGAAGGGTCTGGGGGCTTTTAGAAGGGTCCTGGGGGGCTCTAGAAGGGTCTGGGGGCTTTTATAATGTCCTGGGGGTCTGTAGAAGGGTCTGGGTGCTTTTAGAATTGTCCTGTGGGGCTCTAGAAGGATCTGGCGGCTTTCAGAAGGGTCGTGGGGGCCTCTAGAAGGGTCTAGGGGCTTTTAGAAGGGTCCGGGGGAGCTCTAGAAGGGTCTGGGGGCTTTTAGAAGGGTCCTGGGGTGCTCTAGAAGGGTCTGGGGGCTTTCAGAAGGGTCCAGGGGTCCTCTAGAAGGGTCTGGAGGCTTTTAGAAGGGTCCGGGGGTGCTCTAGAAGGGTCTGGGGACTTTAAGAAGGGTCCTGGGGTGTCCTAGAAGGGACGGGGTGCCTTAAGAGGGGCCCTGGGTGGCTCTAGAAGGGTCTGGGGGCTTTTAGAAGGGTCCTGGAGTGCTCTAGAAGGGTCTGGGGTCTTTTAGAATGCTCCTGGGGATCTCTAGAAGTGTCTGGGGTCTTTTAGAAAGATCCGGGGAGTGTCTAGATGTGTCTGCGGCCTTTCAGAAGGGTCCTGGGGGGCTCTAGAAGGGTCTGGGGGCTTTTAGAAGGGTCCTGAGGGGGTCTAGAAGGGTCTGGGGGCTTTTAGAATGGTCCTGGGAGGCTCTAGAAGGGTCTGGGTGCTTTTAGAAGGGTCCTGAGGGGGTCTAGAAGGGTCTGGGGGCTTTTAGAATGATCCGGGGAGGGTCTAGAAGGTTCTGGGGGCTTTTAGAAGGGTCCTGGGGGGCTCTAGAAAGGGTCTGGGGGCTTTTAGAAGGGTCCCGGGGTTCTCTAGAAGGGTCTGGGGGCATTTAGAAGTATCCTGGGGGCCTCTAGAAGGGTCTGGGATCTATTAGAGTGGTCCGGGGGGGCTCTAGAAGGGTCTGGGGGTTTTTAGAAGGCTCCTGGGAGGCTCTAGAAGGGTCTGGGAGCTTTTAGAAGGGTCCTGGGAGGCTCTAGAAGGGTCTGGGGGCTTTTAGAACTGTCCTGGGATGCTCTAGAAGGGTCTGGGGGCTTTTAGAACTGTCCTGGGATGCTCTAGAAGGTTCTGGGGGCTTTCAGAAGGGTCCAGGGGTCCTCTAGTAGGGTCTGGAGGCTTTTAGAAGGGTCCGGGGGGGCTCTAGAAGGGTCTGGGGGCTTTTAGAAGGGTCCTGGGGTGCTCTAGAAGGGTCTGGGGACTTTAAGAAGGGTCCTGGGGTGTCCTAGAAGGGACGGGGTGCCTTAAGAGGGGCCCTGGGGGGCTCTAGAAGGGTCTGGGGGCTTTTAGAAGGGTCCTGGAGTGCTCTAGAAGGGTCTGGGTGCTTTTAGAATGCTCCTGGGGATCTCTAGAAGTGTCTGGGGTCTTTTAGAAAGATCCGGGGAGTGTCTAGATGTGTCTGCGGCCTTTCAGAAGGGTCCTGGGGGGCTCTAGAAGGGTCTGGGGGCTTTTAGAAGGGTCCTGGGGGGGTCTAGAAGGGTCTGGGGTCTTTTAGAATGGTCCTGGGAGGCTCTAGAAGGGTCTGGGTGCTTTTAGAAGGGTCCTGGGGCCCTCTAGAAGGGTCTGAGTGCTTTTAGAAGGGTCATGGGTGTCTCTAGAAGGGTCTGGGGGCTTTTAGAATGATCCGGGGAGGGTCTAGAAGGTTCTGGGGGCTTTTAGAAGGGTCCTGGGGGGCTCTAGAAGGGTCTGGGGGCTTTTAGAAGGTTCCTGGGGTTCTCTAGAAGGGTCTGGGGGCATTTAGAAGTATCCTGGGGGCCTCTAGAAGGGTCTGAGAACTATTAGAGTGGTTCGGGGGGGCTCTAGAAGGGTCTGGAGGCTTTTAGAAGGGTCTTGGGGGGCTCTAGAAGGGTCTGGGGGCTTTTAGAATAATCCGGGGAGGGTCTAGAAGGGTCTGGGTTCTTTTAGAATAGTCTTGGGAGGTTTTAGAAGGGTCTGGGGTCTTTTAGAATGATCAGGGGAGGGTCTAGAAGGGTCTGGGCGCTTTTAGACGGGTCCTGGGGGGCTCTACAAGGGTCTGGAGGCTTTTAGAGGGGTTCTGGGGGGCACTAGAAAGGTCTGGGTTCATTTAGAAGGATCCGGGGAGGGTCTAGAAAGGTCGGGGGCTATTAGAATGGTCCTGGGAGGCTCTAGAAGAATCTGGGGGCTTTTAGAATGATCCGGGGAGGGTCTAGAAGGGTCTGGGGGCCTTTAGAAGGGTCCTGGGGGGCTCTAGAATGGTCTGGGGGCTTTTAGATGGTTCCTGGGGGCCTCTAGAAGGGTCTGGGGGCTTTTAGAATGATCCTGGGGGGCTCTAGAAGGGTCTGGGGTCTTTTCGAAGGATCCGGGGAGGGTCTAGAAGGGTCTGGGGTCTTTTAGAAGGGTCCTAGGGGCCTCTAGATGGGTCTGGGGGCTTTTAGATGGGTCCTAGGGGGCTCTAGAAGGGTCTGGGGGCCTTTAGAATGATCCTGGGGGGCTCTAGAAGGGTCTGGGGGCTTTTAGAATGATCCGGGGAGGGTCTAGAAAGGTCTGGGAGCCTTTAGAATGGTATTGGGGGGCTCTAGAAGGGTCTGGGTGCTTTTAGAAGGGTCCTGGGAGGCTCTAGAAGGGTCTGGGGGCTTTTAGAAGAGTCCTGGGTGGCTCTAGAGGGTTCTGGGTGGTTTTAGAAGGGTCCTAGGGGCCTCTAGAAGGGTCTGCGGGCTTTTAGAAGGGTCCTGGGAGGCTCTAGAAGGGTCTGGGGGCTTTCAGAAGGGTCCTGGGGGGCTCAAGAAGGGTCTGGGGGCTTTTAGAAGGGTCCTGGGGGGGTCTAGAAGGGTCTGGGGGCTTTTAGATAGGTCCTGGGGGGCTCTAGAAGGGTCTGGGGGCTTTTAGAAGGATCCTGGGGCCTCCAGAAATGTCTGGGGGCTTTTAGAAAGGTCCTGGGAGGATCTAGAAGGGTCTGGGGGCTTTTAGAAGGATCCGGGGAGGGTCTAGAAGGGTCTGGGGGCTTTTAGAAGGGTCCTGGGGGTCTCTAGAAGGGTCTGGGAGCTTTTAGTAGGGTCCTGGGGGGCTCTAGAAGGGTCTGGGGTCTTTTAGAATGGTCCGGGGGGGCTCTAGAAGGGTCTGGGGGCTTTTAGAAGGGTCCTGGAGGCCTCTAGAAGGATCTGGGGGCTTTTAGATGGGTCCTGGGGTTCTCTAGAAGGGTCTGGGGGCATTTAGAAGGGTCCTGAGGGGCTCTAGAAGGGTCTGGGGGCTTTTAGAATGGTCCTGGGAGGGTCTAGAACGGTCTGGGAGCTTTTAGAAGGGTCCTGGGTGTCTCTAGAAGGGTCTGGGTGCTTTTAGATGGGTCCTAGGGGGCTCTAGAAGGGACAGTGGGCTTTTAGAATGATTCTGGGGGGCTCTAGAAGGGTCTGGGGGCTTTTAGAATGATCCGGGGACGGTCTAGAAGGGTTTGGAAGTTTTTAGCAGCGTCCTGGGGGGCTCTAGAAGGGTCTGGGGGCTTTTAGAAGGGTCCTGGGGGGCTCTAGAAGGGTCTGGGGGCTTTTATAATGTCCTGGGGGTCTGTAGAAGGGTCTGGGTGCTTTTAGAATTGTCCTGTGGGGCTCTAGAAGGATCTGGCGGCTTTCAGAAGGGTCGTGGGGGCCTCTAGAAGGGTCTAGGGGCTTTTAGAAGGGTCCGGGGGAGCTCTAGAAGGGTCTGGGGGCTTTTAGAAGGGTCCTGGGGTGCTCTAGAAGGGTCTGGGGGCTTTCAGAAGGGTCCAGGGGTCCTCTAGAAGGGTCTGGAGGCTTTTAGAAGGGTCCGGGGGTGCTCTAGAAGGGTCTGGGGACTTTAAGAAGGGTCCTGGGGTGTCCTAGAAGGGACGGGGTGCCTTAAGAGGGGCCCTGGGTGGCTCTAGAAGGGTCTGGGGGCTTTTAGAAGGGTCCTGGAGTGCTCTAGAAGGGTCTGGGGTCTTTTAGAATGCTCCTGGGGATCTCTAGAAGTGTCTGGGGTCTTTTAGAAAGATCCGGGGAGTGTCTAGATGTGTCTGCGGCCTTTCAGAAGGGTCCTGGGGGGCTCTAGAAGGGTCTGGGGGCTTTTAGAAGGGTCCTGAGGGGGTCTAGAAGGGTCTGGGGGCTTTTAGAATGGTCCTGGGAGGCTCTAGAAGGGTCTGGGTGCTTTTAGAAGGGTCCTGAGGGGGTCTAGAAGGGTCTGGGGGCTTTTAGAATGATCCGGGGAGGGTCTAGAAGGTTCTGGGGGCTTTTAGAAGGGTCCTGGGGGGCTCTAGAAAGGGTCTGGGGGCTTTTAGAAGGGTCCCGGGGTTCTCTAGAAGGGTCTGGGGGCATTTAGAAGTATCCTGGGGGCCTCTAGAAGGGTCTGGGATCTATTAGAGTGGTCCGGGGGGGCTCTAGAAGGGTCTGGGGGTTTTTAGAAGGCTCCTGGGAGGCTCTAGAAGGGTCTGGGAGCTTTTAGAAGGGTCCTGGGAGGCTCTAGAAGGGTCTGGGGGCTTTTAGAACTGTCCTGGGATGCTCTAGAAGGGTCTGGGGGCTTTTAGAACTGTCCTGGGATGCTCTAGAAGGTTCTGGGGGCTTTCAGAAGGGTCCAGGGGTCCTCTAGTAGGGTCTGGAGGCTTTTAGAAGGGTCCGGGGGGGCTCTAGAAGGGTCTGGGGGCTTTTAGAAGGGTCCTGGGGTGCTCTAGAAGGGTCTGGGGACTTTAAGAAGGGTCCTGGGGTGTCCTAGAAGGGACGGGGTGCCTTAAGAGGGGCCCTGGGGGGCTCTAGAAGGGTCTGGGGGCTTTTAGAAGGGTCCTGGAGTGCTCTAGAAGGGTCTGGGTGCTTTTAGAATGCTCCTGGGGATCTCTAGAAGTGTCTGGGGTCTTTTAGAAAGATCCGGGGAGTGTCTAGATGTGTCTGCGGCCTTTCAGAAGGGTCCTGGGGGGCTCTAGAAGGGTCTGGGGGCTTTTAGAAGGGTCCTGGGGGGGTCTTGAAGGGTCTGGGGTCTTTTAGAATGGTCCTGGGAGGCTCTAGAAGGGTCTGGGTGCTTTTAGAAGGGTCCTGGGGCCCTCTAGAAGGGTCTGAGTGCTTTTAGAAGGGTCATGGGTGTCTCTAGAAGGGTCTGGGGGCTTTTAGAATGATCCGGGGAGGGTCTAGAAGGTTCTGGGGGCTTTTAGAAGGGTCCTGGGGGGCTCTAGAAGGGTCTGGGGGCTTTTAGAAGGTTCCTGGGGTTCTCTAGAAGGGTCTGGGGGCATTTAGAAGTATCCTGGGGGCCTCTAGAAGGGTCTGAGAACTATTAGAGTGGTTCGGGGGGGCTCTAGAAGGGTCTGGAGGCTTTTAGAAGGGTCTTGGGGGGCTCTAGAAGGGTCTGGGGGCTTTTAGAATAATCCGGGGAGGGTCTAGAAGGGTCTGGGTTCTTTTAGAATAGTCTTGGGAGGTTTTAGAAGGGTCTGGGGTCTTTTAGAATGATCAGGGGAGGGTCTAGAAGGGTCTGGGCGCTTTTAGACGGGTCCTGGGGGGCTCTACAAGGGTCTGGAGGCTTTTAGAGGGGTTCTGGGGGGCACTAGAAAGGTCTGGGTTCATTTAGAAGGATCCGGGGAGGGTCTAGAAAGGTCGGGGGCTATTAGAATGGTCCTGGGAGGCTCTAGAAGAATCTGGGGGCTTTTAGAATGATCCGGGGAGGGTCTAGAAGGGTCTGGGGGCCTTTAGAAGGGTCCTGGGGGGCTCTAGAATGGTCTGGGGGCTTTTAGATGGTTCCTGGGGGCCTCTAGAAGGGTCTGGGGGCTTTTAGAATGATCCTGGGGGGCTCTAGAAGGGTCTGGGGTCTTTTCGAAGGATCCGGGGAGGGTCTAGAAGGGTCTGGGGTCTTTTAGAAGGGTCCTAGGGGCCTCTAGATGGGTCTGGGGGCTTTTAGATGGGTCCTAGGGGGCTCTAGAAGGGTCTGGGGGCCTTTAGAATGATCCTGGGGGGCTCTAGAAGGGTCTGGGGGCTTTTAGAATGATCCGGGGAGGGTCTAGAAAGGTCTGGGAGCCTTTAGAATGGTATTGGGGGGCTCTAGAAGGGTCTGGGTGCTTTTAGAAGGGTCCTGGGAGGCTCTAGAAGGGTCTGGGGGCTTTTAGAAGAGTCCTGGGTGGCTCTAGAGGGTTCTGGGTGGTTTTAGAAGGGTCCTAGGGGCCTCTAGAAGGGTCTGCGGGCTTTTAGAAGGGTCCTGGGAGGCTCTAGAAGGGTCTGGGTGCTTTTAGAAGGGTCCTCGGATGCTCTAGAAGGGTCTGGGGGCTTTCAGAAGGGTCCTGGGGGGCTCTAGAAAGTTCTGGGAGCTTTCAGATGGGTCCTGGGGGTCTCTAGAAGGGTCTGGGGGCTTTTAGAAGGGTCCTGGGGGGCTCTAGAATGGTCTGGGGGCTTTTAGAAGGGTCCTGGGTGGCTCTAGAAGGGTCTGGGTGATTTTAGAAGGGTCCGGGGGGGGCTCTAGAAGGGTCTGGGGGCTTTTAGAAGTGTCCTGGGGTGCTCTAGAAGGGTCTGGGGAATTTTAGAAGGGTCCTCGGATGCTCTAGAAGGGTCTGGGTGCTTTTAGAAAGGTCCTGGGGGGCTCTAGAAGGTTCTGGGGGCTTTCAGAAGGGTCCTGGGAGTCTCTAGAAGGGTCTGGGCGCTTTTAGAAATGTCCTGGGGTTCTCTAGAAGGGTCTGGGTGCCTTTAGAAGGGTCCTGGGTGACTCTAGAATGTTCTGCTGGCTTTCAGAAGGGTCCTGGGGTCCTCTAGTAGGGTCTGGGGTCTTTTAGAAGGGTCCGGGGGGGCTCTAGAAGGGTCTGGGGACTTTTAGAAGGGTCCTGGGGTGCTCTAGAAGGGACGGGGTTCCTTAAGATGGGACCTGGGTGCCTCTTGAAGGGTCTGGGGGCCTTTAGAAGGGTCCTGGGGGCCTCTAGAAGGGTCTGGGGGCTTTTAGAAGGGTACTGGGGGGCTCTAGAAGGGTCTGGGGGCTTTTAGAATGATCCTGGGGGACTCTAGAAGGGTCTGGGGTCTTGTCGAAGGATCCGGGGAGGGTCTAGAAGGGTCTGGGTTCTTTTAGACGGGTCCTAGGGGCCTCTAGATGGGTCTGGGGGCTTTTAGATGGGTCCTAGGGGGCTCTAGAAGGGTCTGGGGGCTTTTAGAATGATCCTGGGGGGCTCTAGAAGGGTATGGGGGCTTTTAGAATGATCCGGGGAGGGTCTAGAAAGGTCTGGGGGCCTTTAGAATGGTATTGGGGGGCTCTAGAAGGGTCTGTGTGCTTTTAGAAGGGTCCTGGGAGGCTCTAGAAGGGTCTGGGGGCTTTAGAAGAGTCCTGGGTGGCTCTAGAGGGTTCTGGGGGCTTTTAGACGGGTCCTAGGGGCCTCTAGAAGGGTCTGGGGGCTTTTAGAAGGGTCCTGGGATGCTCTAGAAGGGTCTGGGTGCTTTTAGAAGGGTCCTCGGATGCTCTAGAAGGGTCTGGGGGCTTTCAGAAGGGTCCTGGGTGGCTCTAGAAAGTTCTCTTAGCTTTCAGATGGGTCCTGGGGGTTTCTAGAAGGGTCTGGGGGCTTTTAGAAGGGTCCTGGGGGGCTCTAGAATGGTCTGGGGTCTTTTAGAAGGGTCCTGGGTGGCTCTAGAAGGGTCTGGGGGCTTTTAGAAGGGTCCGGGGGGGCTCTAGAAGGGTCTGGGGGCTTTTAGAAGTGTCCTGGGTTGCTCTAGAAGGGTCTGGGGAATTTTAGAAGGGTCCTCGGATGCTCTAGAAGGGTCTGGGTGCTTTTAGAAGGGTCCTGGAGGGCTCTAGAAGGTTCTGGGGGCTTTCAGAAGGGTCCTGGGAGTCTCTAGAAGGGTCTGGGCGCTTTTAGAATGGTCCTGGGGGGCTCTAGAAGGGTCTGGGTGCCTTTAGAAGGGTCCTGGGTGACTCTAGAATGTTCTGCTGGCTTTCAGAAGGGTCCTGGGGTCCTCTAGAAGGGTCTTGGGTCTTTTAGAAGGGTCCGGGGGGGCTCTAGAAGGGTCTGGGGGCTTTTAGAAGGGTCCTGGGGTGCTCTAGAAGGGTCTGGGGGCTTTTAGAAGGGTCCTGGGGTGATCTATAAGGGACGGGGTTCATTAAGAGGGGCCCTGGGTGCCTCTTGAAGGGTCTGGGGGCTTTTAGAAGGGTCCTGGGGGGCTCTAGAAGGGTCTAGGGGCTTTTAGAAGGGTACTGGGGGGCTCTAGAAGGGTCTGGGGGCTTTTAGAATGATCCTGGGGGGCTCTAGAAGGGTCTGGGGGCTTTTAGAAGGGTCCTAGGGGCCTCTAGAAGGGTCTGGGGGCTTTTAGAAGGGTCCTGGAGTGCTCTAGAAGGGTCTGGGGTCTTTTAGAATGCTCCTGGGGATCTCTAGAAGTGTCTGGGGTCTTTTAGAAAGATCCGGGGAGTGTCTAGATGTGTCTGCGGCCTTTCAGAAGGGTCCTGGGGGGCTCTAGAAGGGTCTGGGGGCTTTTAGAAGGGTCCTGAGGGGGTCTAGAAGGGTCTGGGGGCTTTTAGAATGGTCCTGGGAGGCTCTAGAAGGGTCTGGGTGCTTTTAGAAGGGTCCTGAGGGGGTCTAGAAGGGTCTGGGGGCTTTTAGAATGATCCGGGGAGGGTCTAGAAGGTTCTGGGGGCTTTTAGAAGGGTCCTGGGGGGCTCTAGAAAGGGTCTGGGGGCTTTTAGAAGGGTCCCGGGGTTCTCTAGAAGGGTCTGGGGGCATTTAGAAGTATCCTGGGGGCCTCTAGAAGGGTCTGGGATCTATTAGAGTGGTCCGGGGGGGCTCTAGAAGGGTCTGGGGGTTTTTAGAAGGCTCCTGGGAGGCTCTAGAAGGGTCTGGGAGCTTTTAGAAGGGTCCTGGGAGGCTCTAGAAGGGTCTGGGGGCTTTTAGAACTGTCCTGGGATGCTCTAGAAGGGTCTGGGGGCTTTTAGAACTGTCCTGGGATGCTCTAGAAGGTTCTGGGGGCTTTCAGAAGGGTCCAGGGGTCCTCTAGTAGGGTCTGGAGGCTTTTAGAAGGGTCCGGGGGGGCTCTAGAAGGGTCTGGGGGCTTTTAGAAGGGTCCTGGGGTGCTCTAGAAGGGTCTGGGGACTTTAAGAAGGGTCCTGGGGTGTCCTAGAAGGGACGGGGTGCCTTAAGAGGGGCCCTGGGGGGCTCTAGAAGGGTCTGGGGGCTTTTAGAAGGGTCCTGGAGTGCTCTAGAAGGGTCTGGGTGCTTTTAGAATGCTCCTGGGGATCTCTAGAAGTGTCTGGGGTCTTTTAGAAAGATCCGGGGAGTGTCTAGATGTGTCTGCGGCCTTTCAGAAGGGTCCTGGGGGGCTCTAGAAGGGTCTGGGGGCTTTTAGAAGGGTCCTGGGGGGGTCTTGAAGGGTCTGGGGTCTTTTAGAATGGTCCTGGGAGGCTCTAGAAGGGTCTGGGTGCTTTTAGAAGGGTCCTGGGGCCCTCTAGAAGGGTCTGAGTGCTTTTAGAAGGGTCATGGGTGTCTCTAGAAGGGTCTGGGGGCTTTTAGAATGATCCGGGGAGGGTCTAGAAGGTTCTGGGGGCTTTTAGAAGGGTCCTGGGGGGCTCTAGAAGGGTCTGGGGGCTTTTAGAAGGTTCCTGGGGTTCTCTAGAAGGGTCTGGGGGCATTTAGAAGTATCCTGGGGGCCTCTAGAAGGGTCTGAGAACTATTAGAGTGGTTCGGGGGGGCTCTAGAAGGGTCTGGAGGCTTTTAGAAGGGTCTTGGGGGGCTCTAGAAGGGTCTGGGGGCTTTTAGAATAATCCGGGGAGGGTCTAGAAGGGTCTGGGTTCTTTTAGAATAGTCTTGGGAGGTTTTAGAAGGGTCTGGGGTCTTTTAGAATGATCAGGGGAGGGTCTAGAAGGGTCTGGGCGCTTTTAGACGGGTCCTGGGGGGCTCTACAAGGGTCTGGAGGCTTTTAGAGGGGTTCTGGGGGGCACTAGAAAGGTCTGGGTTCATTTAGAAGGATCCGGGGAGGGTCTAGAAAGGTCGGGGGCTATTAGAATGGTCCTGGGAGGCTCTAGAAGAATCTGGGGGCTTTTAGAATGATCCGGGGAGGGTCTAGAAGGGTCTGGGGGCCTTTAGAAGGGTCCTGGGGGGCTCTAGAATGGTCTGGGGGCTTTTAGATGGTTCCTGGGGGCCTCTAGAAGGGTCTGGGGGCTTTTAGAATGATCCTGGGGGGCTCTAGAAGGGTCTGGGGTCTTTTCGAAGGATCCGGGGAGGGTCTAGAAGGGTCTGGGGTCTTTTAGAAGGGTCCTAGGGGCCTCTAGATGGGTCTGGGGGCTTTTAGATGGGTCCTAGGGGGCTCTAGAAGGGTCTGGGGGCCTTTAGAATGATCCTGGGGGGCTCTAGAAGGGTCTGGGGGCTTTTAGAATGATCCGGGGAGGGTCTAGAAAGGTCTGGGAGCCTTTAGAATGGTATTGGGGGGCTCTAGAAGGGTCTGGGTGCTTTTAGAAGGGTCCTGGGAGGCTCTAGAAGGGTCTGGGGGCTTTTAGAAGAGTCCTGGGTGGCTCTAGAGGGTTCTGGGTGGTTTTAGAAGGGTCCTAGGGGCCTCTAGAAGGGTCTGGGGGCTTTTAGAAGAGTCCTGGGAGGCTCTAGAAGGGTCTGGGTGCTTTTAGAAGGGTCCTCGGATGCTCTAGAAGGGTCTGGGGGCTTTCAGAAGGGTCCTGGGGGGCTCTAGAAAGTTCTGGGAGCTTTCAGATGGGTCCTGGGGGTCTCTAGAAGGGTCTGGGGGCTTTTAGAATGATCCGGGGACAGTCTAGAAAGGTCTGGGTGCTTTTTGAAGGATCCTAGGTGGCTCTAGAAGGGTCTGGGGGCTTTTAGAGGGATCCGGGGAGGGTCTAGAAGGGTCTAGAGGCTTTTAGACGGGTCCTGGGGGCCTCTAGAAGCGTCTGGGTGCTTTTAGAAGGGTCCTGGGTGGCTCTAGAAGGGTCTGGGTGCTTGTAGAAGGGTCCTGGGGGGCTCTAGAAGGGTCTGGGGGCTTTTAGAAGGGTCCTGGGGGGCTCTAGAATGGTCTGGGAGCTTTTAGAATGGTCCTGGGGGGCTCTAGAAGGGTTTGGGGGGTTGTAGAAGGGTCCTGGGTGCCGCTAGAAGGGTCTGTGGGCATTTAGAAGGGACCTGGGGGGCTCAAGAAGGGTCTGGGGGCTTTTAGAAGGGTCCTGGGGGGGTCTAGAAGGGTCTGGGGGCTTTTAGATAGGTCCTGGGGGGCTCTAGAAGGGTCTGGGGGCTTTTAGAAGGATCCTGGGGCCTCCAGAAATGTCTGGGGGCTTTTAGAAAGGTCCTGGGAGGATCTAGAAGGGTCTGGGGGCTTTTAGAAGGATCCGGGGAGGGTCTAGAAGGGTCTGGGGGCTTTTAGAAGGGTCCTGGGGGTCTCTAGAAGGGTCTGGGAGCTTTTAGTAGGGTCCTGGGGGGCTCTAGAAGGGTCTGGGGTCTTTTAGAATGGTCCGGGGGGGCTCTAGAAGGGTCTGGGGTCTTTTAGAATGGTCCGGGGGGGCTCTAGAAGGATCTGGGGGCTTTTAGATGGGTCCTGGGGTTCTCTAGAAGGGTCTGGGTGCATTTAGAAGGGTCCTGAGGGGCTCTAGAAGGGTCTGGGGTCTTTTAGAATGGTCCGGGGGGGCTCTAGAAGGATCTGGGGGCTTTTAGATGGGTCCTGGGGTTCTCTAGAAGGGTCTGGGTGCATTTAGAAGGGTCCTGAGGGGCTCTAGAAGGGTCTGGGGGCTTTCAGAAGGGTCCTGGGGGGCTCTAGAAAGTTCTGGGAGCTTTCAGATGGGTCCTGGGGGTCTCTAGAAGGGTCTGGGGGCTTTTAGAATGATCCGGGGACAGTCTAGAAAGGTCTGGGTGCTTTTTGAAGGATCCTAGGTGGCTCTAGAAGGGTCTGGGGGCTTTTAGAGGGATCCGGGGAGGGTCTAGAAGGGTCTAGAGGCTTTTAGACGGGTCCTGGGGGCCTCTAGAAGGGTCGGGGTGCTTTTATAAGGGTCCGGGGAGCCTCTATAAGGGTCTGGGTGCTTTTAGAAAGGTCCTGGGGGGCTCTAGAAGGGTCTAGAGGCTTTTAGACGGGTCCTGGGGGCCTCTAGAAGCGTCTGGGTGCTTTTAGAAGGGTCCTGGGTGGCTCTAGAAGGATCTGGGTGCTTGTAGAAGGGTCCTGGGGGGCTCTAGAAGGGTCTGGGGGCTTTTAGAAGGGTCCTGGGGGGCTCTAGAATGGTCTGGGAGCTTTTAGAATGGTCCTGGGGGGCTCTAGAAGGGTTTGGGGGGTTGTAGAAGGGTCCTGGGTGCCGCTAGAAGGGTCTGTGGGCATTTAGAAGGGACCTGGGGGGCTCAAGAAGGGTCTGGGGGCTTTTAGAAGGGTCCTGGGGGGGTCTAGAAGGGTCTGGGGGCTTTTAGAAGGGTCCTGGGGGGCTCTAGAAGGGTCTGGGGGCTTTTAGAAGGATCCTGGGTCCTCCAGAAATGTCTGGGGGCTTTTAGAAAGGTCCTGGGAGGATCTAGAAGGGTCTGGGGGCTTTTAGAAGGATCCGGGGAGGGTCTAGAAGGGTCTGGGGGCTTTTAGAAGGGTCCTGGGGGTCTCTAGAAGGGTCTGGGAGCTTTTAGTAGGGTCCTGGGGGGCTCTAGAAGGGTCTGGGGTCTTTTAGAATGGTCCGGGGGGGCTCTAGAAAGGTCTGGGGCTTTTAGAAGGGTCCTGGAGGCCTCTAGAAGGATCTGGGGGCTTTTAGATGGGTCCTGGGGTTCTCTAGAAGGGTCTGGGGGCATTTAGAAGGGTCCTGAGGGGCTCTAGAAGGGTCTGGGGGCTTTTAGAATGGTCCTGGGAGGGTCTAGAACGGTCTGGGGGCTTTTAGAAGGGTCCTGGGTGTCTCTAGAAGGGTCTGGGTGCTTTTAGATGGGTCCTAGGGGGCTCTAGAAGGGTCTGGGGGCTTTTAGAATGATTCTGGGGGGCTCTAGAAGGGTCTGGGGGCTTTTAGAAGTGTCCTGGGGGGCTCTAGAATGGTCTGGGGTCTTTTAGAAGGGTCCTGGGTGGCTCTAGAAGGGTCTGGGGGCTTTTATAATGTCCTGGGGGTCTGTAGAAGGGTCTGGGTGCTTTTAGAAGTGTCCTGTGGGGCTCTAGAAGGATCTGGCGGCTTTCAGAAGGGTCGTGGGGGCCTCTAGAAGGGTCTAGGGGCTTTTAGAAGGGTCCGGGGGAGCTCTAGAAGGGTCTGGGGGCTTTTAGAATGGTCCTGGGGTGCTCTAGAAGGGTCTGGGGGCTTTCAGAAGGGTCCAGGGGTCCTCTAGAAGGGTCTGGAGGCTTTTAGAAGGGTCCGGGGGGGCTCTAGAAGGGTCTGGGGGCTTTTAGAAGGGTCCTGGGGTGCTCTAGAAGGGTCTGGGGACTTTAAGAAGGGTCCTGGGGTGTCCTAGAAGGGACGGGGTGCCTTAAGAGGGGCCCTGGGTGGCTCTAGAAGGGTCTGGGGGCTTTTAGAAGGGTCCTGGAGTGCTCTAGAAGGGTCTGGGGTCTTTTAGAATGCTCCTGGGGATCTCTAGAAGTGTCTGGGGTCTTTTAGAAAGATCCGGGGAGTGTCTAGATGTGTCTGCGGCCTTTCAGAAGGGTCCTGGGGGGCTCTAGAAGGGTCTGGGGGCTTTTAGAAGGGTCCTGAGGGGGTCTAGAAGGGTCTGGGGGCTTTTAGAATGGTCCTGGGAGGCTCTAGAAGGGTCTGGGTGCTTTTAGAAGGGTCCTGAGGGGGTCTAGAAGGGTCTGGGGGCTTTTAGAAT
>JAUNZM010002369.1:0-21296 GCA_033459285.1 Clamator glandarius
TCCCATCTAAAAGCACCCAGACCCTTCTAGAGCCTCCCAGGACCATTCTAAAAGCCCCCAGACCCTTCTAGAGCCTCCCAGGACCCTTCTAAAAGCCCCCAGACCCTTCTAGAGCCTCCCAGGACCATTCTAAAAGCCCGCAGACCCTTCTATAGCGCACCAGGACCCTTCTAAAAGACCCAGACCCTTCTAGAGCCCCCCAAGACCCTTCTAAAAGCCCCCAGATCCTTCTAGAGACGCCCAGGACGCTTCTAAAAGCCCCCAGACCCTTCTAGAACCCCCAAGGACCCATCTAAAAGCCCCCACACCCTTCTAGAGCCCCCCCAGGACCCTTCTAAAAGCCCCCAGACCCTTCTAGAGCCACCTAGGACCCTTGAGAAAGCCCTCAGACCCTTCTAGAGGCCCCCAGGACCCTTCTAAAAGACCCCAGACTCTTCTAGAGCCCCCCAAGACCCTTCTAAAAGCCCCCAGATCCTTCTAGAGCCCCCCAGGACCCTTCTAAAAGCCCCCAGACCCTTCTAGAGCCTCCCAGGACCCTTCTAAAAGCCCCCAGACCCTTCTAGAGCCTCCCAGGACCATTCTAAAAGCCCCCAGACACTTCTAGAGCCCCCCAGGACCATTCTAAAAGACCCCAGACCCTTCTCGAGCCCCCAGGACCCTTCTGAAAGCATCCAGACCCTTGTAGAGCCCCCCAGGACCCTTCTAAAAGCCCCCAGACCCTTCTAGAGCCCCCCAGCACCCTTCTAAAAGCACCCAGACCATTCTAGAGACCACCAGGGCCCTTCTAAAAGACCCCAGACCCTTCTAGAGCCCCCAGGACCCTTCTAAAAGCCCCCAGACCCTTCTAGAGCCACCCAGCACCCTTCTAAAAGCCCCCAGATCCTGCTAGAGCCCCCCAGGACCCTTCTAAAAGCCCCCAGACCCTTCTAGAGCCCCCCAGGACCTTTCTCAAAGCCCACAGACCCTTCTAGAGCCCCCCAGGTCCCATCTAAAAGCACCCAGACCCTTCTAGAGGCACCCAGGACCCTTCAAAAAGCCCCCAGACCCTTCTAGAGCCCCCCACGACCTTTCTCAAAGCACACAGACCCTTCTAGAGCCCCCCAGGTCCCATCTAAAAGCCCCCAGACCCTTCTAGAGCCCCCCAGGACCATTCTAAAAGCCCTCAGACCCTTCTAGTGACGCCCAGGACCCTTCTAAAAGCCCCCAGACTCTTCTAGAGCCGCCCAGGACCCTTCTAAAAGCCCCCAGATCCTTCTAGAGGCCCCCAGGACCCTTCTAAAAGCCCCCAGACCCTTCTAGATCCCCCCAGGACCCTTCTAAAAGCCCCCAGACCCTTCTAGAGCCTCCCAGGACCATTCTAAAAGCCCCCAGACACTTCTAGAGCCCGCCAGGACCCTTCTAAAAGCACCCAGATCCTTCTAGAGCCCCCCAGGACCCTTCAAAAAGCCCCCAGACCCTTCTAGAGCCCCCCACGACCTTTCTCAAAGCACACAGACCCTTCTAGAGCCCCCCAGGTCCCATCTAAAAGCCCCCAGACCCTTCTAGAGGCCCCCAGGACCCTTCTAAAAGCCCCCAGACCCTTCTAGAGCCCTCCAGGACCCTTCTAAAAGCCGCCAGACCATTCTAGAGCCCCCCAGGACCCTTGTGAAAGTCCCCAGACCCTTCTAGAGCCCCCCAGGACCCTTCTAAAAGCCCCCAGAGCCTTCTAGAGCACCCCAGGACCTTTCTCAAAGCCCACAGACCCTTCTAGAGCCCCCCAGGTCCCATCTAAAAGCACCCAGACCCTTCTAGAGCCTCCCAGGACCATTCTAAAAGCCCCCAGACCCTTCTAGAGCCTCCCAGGACCCTTCTAAAAGCCCCCAGACCCTTCTAGAGCCTCCCAGGACCATTCTAAAAGCCCGCAGACCCTTCTATAGCGCACCAGGACCCTTCTAAAAGACCCAGACCCTTCTAGAGCCCCCCAAGACCCTTCTAAAAGCCCCCAGATCCTTCTAGAGACGCCCAGGACGCTTCTAAAAGCCCCCAGACCCTTCTAGAACCCCCCAAGGACCCATCTAAAAGCCCCCACACCCTTCTAGAGCCCCCCAGGACCCTTCTAAAAGCCCCCAGACCCTTCTGGAGCCACCTAGGACCCTTGAGAAAGCCCTCAGACCCTTCTAGAGGCCCCCAGGACCCTTCTAAAAGACCCCAGACTCTTCTAGAGCCCCCCAAGACCCTTCTAAAAGCCCCCAGATCCTTCTAGAGCCCCCCAGGACCCTTCTAAAAGCCCCCAGACCCTTCTAGAGCCTCCCAGGACCCTTCTAAAAGCCCCCAGACCCTTCTAGAGCCTCCCAGGACCATTCTAAAAGCCCCCAGACACTTCTAGAGCCCCCCAGGACCATTCTAAAAGACCCCAGACCCTTCTCGAGCCCCCAGGACCCTTCTGAAAGCATCCAGACCCTTGTAGAGCCCCCCAGGACCCTTCTAAAAGCCCCCAGACCCTTCTAGAGCCCCCCAGCACCCTTCTAAAAGCACCCAGACCATTCTAGAGACCACCAGGGCCCTTCTAAAAGACCCCAGACCCTTCTAGAGCCCCCAGGACCCTTCTAAAAGCTCCCAGACCCTTCTAGAGCCACCCAGCACCCTTCTAAAAGCCCCCAGATCCTGCTAGAGCCCCCCAGGACCCTTCTAAAAGCCCCCAGACCCTTCTAGAGCCCCCCAGGACCTTTCTCAAAGCCCACAGACCCTTCTAGAGCCCCCCAGGTCCCATCTAAAAGCACCCAGACCCTTCTAGAGGCACCCAGGACCGTTCTAAAAGCCCCCAGACCATTCTAGAGCCCCCCAGGACCCTTGTGAAAGCCCCCAGACCCTTCTAGAGCCCCCCAGGACCCTTCAAAAAGCCCCCAGAACCTCCTAGAGCCCCCCAGGACCTTTCTCAAAGCCCACAGACCCTTGTAGAGCCCCCCAGGTCGCATCTAAAAGCACCCAGAACCTTCTAGAGCCTCCCAGGACCCTTCTAAAAGACCCCAGACACTTCTAGAGCCTCCCAGGACCCTTCTAAAAGCCCCCAGACACGTCTAGAGCCTCCCAGGACCATTCTAAAAGCCTCCAGACACTTCTAGAGCCCCCCAGGACCCTTCTAAAAGACCCCAGACCCTTCTAGAGCCACCCAAGACCCTTCTAAAAGCCCCCAGATCCTTCTAGAGCCTCCCAGGACCCTTCTAAAAGCCCCCAGACCCTTCTAGAACCCCCCCAGGACCTTTCTCAAAGCCCACAGACCCTTCTGGAGCCACCCAGGACCCTTCGAAAAGACCCCAGACCCTTCTAGAGTCCCCCAAGACCCTTCTAAAAGCCCCCAGAGCCTTCTAGAGGCCCCCAGCAGCCTTCTAAAAGCCCCCAGCCCCTTCTAGATGCCCCCAGGAACATTCTAAAAGCCCCCAGATTCTTCTAGAGCATCCCAGGACCCTTCTAAAAGCTTCCAGACCTTTCTAGAGTCCCCCAGGACCTTTCTCAAAGCCCCCAGACCCTTCTAGAGGTCCCCAGGACCCTTCTAAATGACCCCAGACCCTTCTAGAGCCCCCCAGGACCATTCTAAAAGCCCTCAGACCCTTCTAGTGACGCCCAGGACCCTTCTAAAAGCCCCCAGACTCTTCTAGAGCCCCCCAGGACCCTTCTAAAAGCCCCCAGATCCTTCTAGAGGCCCCCAGGACCCTTCTAAAAGCCCCCAGACCCTTCTAGATCCCCCCAGGACCCTTCTAAAAGCCCCCAGACCCTTCTAGAGCCTCCCAGGACCATTCTAAAAGCCCCCAGACACTTCTAGAGCCCGCCAGGACCCTTCTAAAAGCACCCAGATCCTTCTAGAGCCCCCCAGGACCCTTCAAAAAGCCCCCAGACCCTTCTAGAGCCCCCCACGACCTTTCTCAAAGCACACAGACCCTTCTAGAGCCCCCCAGGTCCCATCTAAAAGCCCCCAGACCCTTCTAGAGGCCCCCAGGACCCTTCTAAAAGCCCCCAGACCCTTCTAGAGCCCTCCAGGACCCTTCTAAAAGCCGCCAGACCATTCTAGAGCCCCCCAGGACCCTTGTGAAAGTCCCCAGACCCTTCTAGAGCCCCCCAGGACCCTTCTAAAAGCCCCCAGACCCTTCTAGAGCACCCCAGGACCTTTCTCAAAGCCCACAGACCCTTCTAGAGCCCCCCAGGTCCCATCTAAAAGCACCCAGACCCTTCTAGAGCCTCCCAGGACCATTCTAAAAGCCCCCAGACCCTTCTAGAGCCTCCCAGGACCCTTCTAAAAGCCCCCAGACCCTTCTAGAGCCTCCCAGGACCATTCTAAAAGCCCGCAGACCCTTCTATAGCGCACCAGGACCCTTCTAAAAGACCCAGACCCTTCTAGAGCCCCCCAAGACCCTTCTAAAAGCCCCCAGATCCTTCTAGAGACGCCCAGGACGCTTCTAAAAGCCCCCAGACCCTTCTAGAACCCCCCAAGGACCCATCTAAAAGCCCCCACACCCTTCTAGAGCCCCCCAGGACCCTTCTAAAAGCCCCCAGACCCTTCTAGAGCCACCTAGGACCCTTGAGAAAGCCCTCAGACCCTTCTAGAGGCCCCCAGGACCCTTCTAAAAGACCCCAGACTCTTCTAGAGCCCCCCAAGACCCTTCTAAAAGCCCCCAGATCCTTCTAGAGCCCCCCAGGACCCTTCTAAAAGCCCCCAGACCCTTCTAGAGCCTCCCAGGACCCTTCTAAAAGCCCCCAGACCCTTCTAGAGCCTCCCAGGACCATTCTAAAAGCCCCCAGACACTTCTAGAGCCCCCCAGGACCATTCTAAAAGACCCCAGACCCTTCTCGAGCCCCCAGGACCCTTCTGAAAGCATCCAGACCCTTGTAGAGCCCCCCAGGACCCTTCTAAAAGCCCCCAGACCCTTCTAGAGCCCCCCAGCACCCTTCTAAAAGCACCCAGACCATTCTAGAGACCACCAGGGCCCTTCTAAAAGACCCCAGACCCTTCTAGAGCCCCCAGGACCCTTCTAAAAGCCCCCAGACCCTTCTAGAGCCACCCAGCACCCTTCTAAAAGCCCCCAGATCCTGCTAGAGCCCCCCAGGACCCTTCTAAAAGCCCCCAGACCCTTCTAGAGCCCCCCAGGACCTTTCTCAAAGCCCACAGACCCTTCTAGAGCCCCCCAGGTCCCATCTAAAAGCACCCAGACCCTTCTAGAGGCACCCAGGACCCTTCAAAAAGCCCCCAGACCCTTCTAGAGCCCCCCACGACCTTTCTCAAAGCACACAGACCCTTCTAGAGCCCCCCAGGTCCCATCTAAAAGCCCCCAGACCCTTCTAGAGCCCCCCAGGACCATTCTAAAAGCCCTCAGACCCTTCTAGTGACGCCCAGGACCCTTCTAAAAGCCCCCAGACTCTTCTAGAGCCGCCCAGGACCCTTCTAAAAGCCCCCAGATCCTTCTAGAGGCCCCCAGGACCCTTCTAAAAGCCCCCAGACCCTTCTAGATCCCCCCAGGACCCTTCTAAAAGCCCCCAGACCCTTCTAGAGCCTCCCAGGACCATTCTAAAAGCCCCCAGACACTTCTAGAGCCCGCCAGGACCCTTCTAAAAGCACCCAGATCCTTCTAGAGCCCCCCAGGACCCTTCAAAAAGCCCCCAGACCCTTCTAGAGCCCCCCACGACCTTTCTCAAAGCACACAGACCCTTCTAGAGCCCCCCAGGTCCCATCTAAAAGCCCCCAGACCCTTCTAGAGGCCCCCAGGACCCTTCTAAAAGCCCCCAGACCCTTCTAGAGCCCTCCAGGACCCTTCTAAAAGCCGCCAGACCATTCTAGAGCCCCCCAGGACCCTTGTGAAAGTCCCCAGACCCTTCTAGAGCCCCCCAGGACCCTTCTAAAAGCCCCCAGAGCCTTCTAGAGCACCCCAGGACCTTTCTCAAAGCCCACAGACCCTTCTAGAGCCCCCCAGGTCCCATCTAAAAGCACCCAGACCCTTCTAGAGCCTCCCAGGACCATTCTAAAAGCCCCCAGACCCTTCTAGAGCCTCCCAGGACCCTTCTAAAAGCCCCCAGACCCTTCTAGAGCCTCCCAGGACCATTCTAAAAGCCCGCAGACCCTTCTATAGCGCACCAGGACCCTTCTAAAAGACCCAGACCCTTCTAGAGCCCCCCAAGACCCTTCTAAAAGCCCCCAGATCCTTCTAGAGACGCCCAGGACGCTTCTAAAAGCCCCCAGACCCTTCTAGAACCCCCCAAGGACCCATCTAAAAGCCCCCACACCCTTCTAGAGCCCCCCAGGACCCTTCTAAAAGCCCCCAGACCCTTCTGGAGCCACCTAGGACCCTTGAGAAAGCCCTCAGACCCTTCTAGAGGCCCCCAGGACCCTTCTAAAAGACCCCAGACTCTTCTAGAGCCCCCCAAGACCCTTCTAAAAGCCCCCAGATCCTTCTAGAGCCCCCCAGGACCCTTCTAAAAGCCCCCAGACCCTTCTAGAGCCTCCCAGGACCCTTCTAAAAGCCCCCAGACCCTTCTAGAGCCTCCCAGGACCATTCTAAAAGCCCCCAGACACTTCTAGAGCCCCCCAGGACCATTCTAAAAGACCCCAGACCCTTCTCGAGCCCCCAGGACCCTTCTGAAAGCATCCAGACCCTTGTAGAGCCCCCCAGGACCCTTCTAAAAGCCCCCAGACCCTTCTAGAGCCCCCCAGCACCCTTCTAAAAGCACCCAGACCATTCTAGAGACCACCAGGGCCCTTCTAAAAGACCCCAGACCCTTCTAGAGCCCCCAGGACCCTTCTAAAAGCCCCCAGACCCTTCTAGAGCCACCCAGCACCCTTCTAAAAGCCCCCAGATCCTGCTAGAGCCCCCCAGGACCCTTCTAAAAGCCCCCAGACCCTTCTAGAGCCCCCCAGGACCTTTCTCAAAGCCCACAGACCCTTCTAGAGCCCCCCAGGTCCCATCTAAAAGCACCCAGACCCTTCTAGAGGCACCCAGGACCCTTCTAAAAGCCCCCAGACCATTCTAGAGCCCCCCAGGACCCTTGTGAAAGCCCCCAGACCCTTCTAGAGCCCCCCAGGACCCTTCAAAAAGCCCCCAGAACCTCCTAGAGCCCCCCAGGACCTTTCTCAAAGCCCACAGACCCTTGTAGAGCCCCCCAGGTCGCATCTAAAAGCACCCAGAAATATCTAGAGCCTCCCAGGACCCTTCTAAAAGACCCCAGACACTTCTAGAGCCTCCCAGGACCCTTCTAAAAGCCCCCAGACACGTCTAGAGCCTCCCAGGACCATTCTAAAAGCCTCCAGACACTTCTAGAGCCCCCCAGGACCCTTCTAAAAGACCCCAGACCCTTCTAGAGCCACCCAAGACCCTTCTAAAAGCCCCCAGATCCTTCTAGAGCCTCCCAGGACCCTTCTAAAAGCCCCCAGACCCTTCTAGAACCCCCCCAGGACCCTTCAAAAAGCCCCCAGACCCTTCTAGAGCCCCCCACGACCTTTCTCAAAGCACACAGACCCTTCTAGAGCCCCCCAGGTCCCATCTAAAAGCCCCCAGACCCTTCTAGAGCCCCCCAGGACCATTCTAAAAGCCCTCAGACCCTTCTAGTGACGCCCAGGACCCTTCTAAAAGCCCCCAGACTCTTCTAGAGCCGCCCAGGACCCTTCTAAAAGCCCCCAGATCCTTCTAGAGGCCCCCAGGACCCTTCTAAAAGCCCCCAGACCCTTCTAGATCCCCCCAGGACCCTTCTAAAAGCCCCCAGACCCTTCTAGAGCCTCCCAGGACCATTCTAAAAGCCCCCAGACACTTCTAGAGCCCGCCAGGACCCTTCTAAAAGCACCCAGATCCTTCTAGAGCCCCCCAGGACCCTTCAAAAAGCCCCCAGACCCTTCTAGAGCCCCCCACGACCTTTCTCAAAGCACACAGACCCTTCTAGAGCCCCCCAGGTCCCATCTAAAAGCCCCCAGACCCTTCTAGAGGCCCCCAGGACCCTTCTAAAAGCCCCCAGACCCTTCTAGAGCCCTCCAGGACCCTTCTAAAAGCCGCCAGACCATTCTAGAGCCCCCCAGGACCCTTGTGAAAGTCCCCAGACCCTTCTAGAGCCCCCCAGGACCCTTCTAAAAGCCCCCAGAGCCTTCTAGAGCACCCCAGGACCTTTCTCAAAGCCCACAGACCCTTCTAGAGCCCCCCAGGTCCCATCTAAAAGCACCCAGACCCTTCTAGAGCCTCCCAGGACCATTCTAAAAGCCCCCAGACCCTTCTAGAGCCTCCCAGGACCCTTCTAAAAGCCCCCAGACCCTTCTAGAGCCTCCCAGGACCATTCTAAAAGCCCGCAGACCCTTCTATAGCGCACCAGGACCCTTCTAAAAGACCCAGACCCTTCTAGAGCCCCCCAAGACCCTTCTAAAAGCCCCCAGATCCTTCTAGAGACGCCCAGGACGCTTCTAAAAGCCCCCAGACCCTTCTAGAACCCCCCAAGGACCCATCTAAAAGCCCCCACACCCTTCTAGAGCCCCCCAGGACCCTTCTAAAAGCCCCCAGACCCTTCTGGAGCCACCTAGGACCCTTGAGAAAGCCCTCAGACCCTTCTAGAGGCCCCCAGGACCCTTCTAAAAGACCCCAGACTCTTCTAGAGCCCCCCAAGACCCTTCTAAAAGCCCCCAGATCCTTCTAGAGCCCCCCAGGACCCTTCTAAAAGCCCCCAGACCCTTCTAGAGCCTCCCAGGACCCTTCTAAAAGCCCCCAGACCCTTCTAGAGCCTCCCAGGACCATTCTAAAAGCCCCCAGACACTTCTAGAGCCCCCCAGGACCATTCTAAAAGACCCCAGACCCTTCTCGAGCCCCCAGGACCCTTCTGAAAGCATCCAGACCCTTGTAGAGCCCCCCAGGACCCTTCTAAAAGCCCCCAGACCCTTCTAGAGCCCCCCAGCACCCTTCTAAAAGCACCCAGACCATTCTAGAGACCACCAGGGCCCTTCTAAAAGACCCCAGACCCTTCTAGAGCCCCCAGGACCCTTCTAAAAGCCCCCAGACCCTTCTAGAGCCACCCAGCACCCTTCTAAAAGCCCCCAGATCCTGCTAGAGCCCCCCAGGACCCTTCTAAAAGCCCCCAGACCCTTCTAGAGCCCCCCAGGACCTTTCTCAAAGCCCACAGACCCTTCTAGAGCCCCCCAGGTCCCATCTAAAAGCACCCAGACCCTTCTAGAGGCACCCAGGACCCTTCTAAAAGCCCCCAGACCATTCTAGAGCCCCCCAGGACCCTTGTGAAAGCCCCCAGACCCTTCTAGAGCCCCCCAGGACCCTTCAAAAAGCCCCCAGAACCTCCTAGAGCCCCCCAGGACCTTTCTCAAAGCCCACAGACCCTTGTAGAGCCCCCCAGGTCGCATCTAAAAGCACCCAGAAATATCTAGAGCCTCCCAGGACCCTTCTAAAAGACCCCAGACACTTCTAGAGCCTCCCAGGACCCTTCTAAAAGCCCCCAGACACGTCTAGAGCCTCCCAGGACCATTCTAAAAGCCTCCAGACACTTCTAGAGCCCCCCAGGACCCTTCTAAAAGACCCCAGACCCTTCTAGAGCCACCCAAGACCCTTCTAAAAGCCCCCAGATCCTTCTAGAGCCTCCCAGGACCCTTCTAAAAGCCCCCAGACCCTTCTAGAACCCCCCCAGGACCCTTCTAAAAGCCCCCAGACCCTTCTAGAGCCTCCCAGGACCATTCTAAAAGCCCCCAGACCCTTCTAGAGAACCCCAGGATCATTCTAAAACCCCCAGACACTTCTAGAGCACCCCAGGACCCTTCTAAAAGCCCCCAGATCATTCTAGAGCCCCCCAGGACCGTCTGAAAGCACCCAGACCCTTCTAGAGCCCCCCAGGACCCTTCTAAAAGAACCCAGACCCTTCTAGAGCACCCCAGGACCCTTCTAAAAGCCCCCATACCATTCTAGAGCCTCCCAGGACCCTTCTAAAAGCCCCCAGACCTTTCTAGAGTCCCCCAGGACCTTTCTCAAAGAACCCAGACCCTTCTAGATGTCCCCAGGACCCTTCTAAAAGACCCCAGACCCTTCCAGATCCCCCCAGGACCCTTCTAAAAGCCCCCAGACGATTCTAGAGGCTCCAAGGACTGTTCTAAAAGCCCCCAGACCCTTCTAGAGCCTCCCAGGACCCTTCTAAAAGCACCCAGACATTTCTAGAGCCCCCCAGGACCCTTCAAAAAGCCCCCAGACCCTTCTAGAGCCCCCCAGGACCCTTCTGAAAGCACCCAGACCCTTGTAGAGCCCCCCAGCACCCTTCTAAAAGACCCCAGACCCTTCTAGAGCCCCCCAGGACCCTTCTAAAAGACCCCAGACCCTTCTAGAGCCCCCAGGACCCTTCTCAAATCCCCCAGATCCTGCTAGAGCCCCCCAGGACCTTTCTCAAAGCCCACAGACCATTCTAGAGCCCCCCAGGTCCCATCTAAAAGCACCCAGACCCTTCTAGAGGCCCCCAGGACCCTTCTAAAAGCCCCCAGACCCTTCTAGAGCCCCCCAGGACCCTTCTAAAAGCCCCGAGACCATTCTAGAGCCCCCCAGGACCCTTGTGAAAGCCCCCAGACCCTTCTAGAGCCCACCAGGACCCTTCAAAAAGCCCCCAGACCCTCCTAGAGCCCCCCAGGACCTTTCTCAAAGCCCACAGACCCTTCTAGAGCCGCCCAGGTCCCATCTAAGAGCACCCAGACCCTTCTAGAGCCTCCCAGGACCCTTCTAAAAGCCCCCAGACCCTTCTAGAGCCTCCCAGGACCCTTCTAAAAGCCCCCAGACCCTTCTAGAGCCTCCCAGGACCATTCTAAAAGCCCCCAGACACTTCTAGAGCCCCCCAGGACCCTTCTAAAAGACCCAGACCCTTCTAGAGCCCCC
The DNA here is from genome assembly GCA_033459285.1 of Clamator glandarius. Classification (NCBI taxonomy): domain Eukaryota; kingdom Metazoa; phylum Chordata; class Aves; order Cuculiformes; family Cuculidae; genus Clamator; species Clamator glandarius. Next base: position 10,851 of record JAUNZM010002369.1, read on the forward strand.
CAAGTCCCTTCTAAAAGCCCCCAGATCCTTCTAGAGCCTCCCAGGACCCTTCTAAAAGCCCCCAGACCCTTCTAGAACCCCCCCAGGACCCTTCTAAAAGCCCCCAGACCCTTCTAGAGCCTCCCAGGACCCTTCTAAAAGCCCCCAGACCCTTCTAGAGACCACCAGGACCATTCTAAAAGACCCCAGACCCTTCTGAGCCCCCCAGGACCCTTCTAAAAGCCCCCAGACCCTTCTAGAGCCCAACAGGACCCTTCTAAAAGCCCCCAGACTCTTCTAGAGCACCCCAGGACCCTTCTGAAAGCCCCCAGACCCTTCTTGAGCCCCCCAGGACCCTTCTAAAAGCCCCCAGACCCTTCTATGGCCACACAGCACCCTTCTAAAAGCCCCCATATCCTTTTAGAGCCCCCCAGGACCTTTCTCAAAGCGCACAGACCCTTCTAGAGAAAAACCAGGTCTCATCTAAAAGCCCCCAGACCCTTCTAGAGCCCCCCAGGACCCCTCTAAAAGCACCCAGACCCTTCTAGAGCCACCCAGGACCCTTGTGAAAGCCCCCAGACCCTTCTAGAGCCCCCCAGGACCCTTCTAAAAGCACCCAGACTCTTCTAGAGCTCCCCAGGACCCTTCTAAAATGCTCCAGACCCTTCTAGAAGCCCCCAGACCCTTCTAAAGCCTCCCAGGACCCTTCTAAAAGCCCGGGACCTTTCTAGAGTTCCCCAGGACCTTTCTCAAAGACCCCAGACCCTTCTAGAGCCCCCCAGGACCCTTCTAAAAGCCCCTAGACCCTCTTAGAAGCCTCCAGGACCCTTCAAAAAGCCCCCAGACCCTTCTAGAGCGCACCAGGACCCTTCTAAAAGCACCCAGACCCTTCTAGAGCCCCCAGGACCCTTCTAAAAGCACCCAGACCCTTCTAGAGCCCCCCAGGACCCTTCTAAAAGCACCCAGACCCTTCTAGAGACCCCCAGGACGTTTCTAAAAGCCCCCAGACCCTTCTAGAGCCCCCCAGGACCCTTCTAAAAGCCACCAGACCCTTCTAGAGTCTCCCAGGACCCTTCAAAAAGCACCCAGACCCTTCTAGAGGCCACCAGGACCCATCTAAAAGCCCCCAGACCCTTCTAGAGCCCCCCAGCACCATTCTATAAGACCCCAGATCCTTCTAGAGGCCCCCTGGACCCTTCTGAGAGCCCCCAGACCCTTCTAGAGCCCCCCAGGACCCTTCTAAAAGCCCCCAGACCCTTCTAGAGCTCCCCAGCACCCTTCTAAAATCCCCCAGACCCTTCTAGAGCCCCCCAGGACCTTTCTGAAAGCCCCCAGACCCTTCTAGAGGCCCCCAGGACCCTTCTAAAAGACCCCAGACCCTTCTAGAGCCCCCCAGGACCATTCTAAAAGCCCTCAGACCCTTCTAGTGACGCCCAGGACCCTTCTAAAAGCCCCCAGACTCTTCTAGAGCCCCCCAGGACCCTTCTAAAAGCCCCCAGATCCTTCTAGAGGCCCCCAGGACCCTTCTAAAAGCCCCCAGACCCTTCTAGATCCCCCCAGGACCCTTCTAAAAGCCCCCAGACCCTTCTAGAGCCTCCCAGGACCATTCTAAAAGCCCCCAGACACTTCTAGAGCCCGCCAGGACCCTTCTAAAAGCACCCAGATCCTTCTAGAGTCCCCCAGGACCCTTCAAAAAGCCCCCAGACCCATCTAGAGCCCCCCACGACCTTTCTCAAAGCACACAGACCCTTCTAGAGCCCCCCAGGTCCCATCTAAAAGCCCCCAGACCCTTCTAGAGGCCCCCAGGACCCTTCTAAAAGCCCCCAGACCCTTCTAGAGCCCTCCAGGACCCTTCTAAAAGCCGCCAGACCATTCTAGAGCCCCCCAGGACCCTTGTGAAAGTCCCCAGACCCTTCTAGAGCCCCCCAGGACCCTTCTAAAAGCCCCCAGACCCTTCTAGAGCACCCCAGGACCTTTCTCAAAGCCCACAGACCCTTCTAGAGCCCCCCAGGTCCCATCTAAAAGCACCCAGACCCTTCTAGAGCCTCCCAGGACCATTCTAAAAGCCCCCAGACCCTTCTAGAGCCTCCCAGGACCCTTCTAAAAGCCCCCAGACCCTTCTAGAGCCTCCCAGGACCATTCTAAAAGCCCGCAGACCCTTCTATAGCGCACCAGGACCCTTCTAAAAGACCCAGACCCTTCTAGAGCCCCCCAAGACCCTTCTAAAAGCCCCCAGATCCTTCTAGAGACGCCCAGGACGCTTCTAAAAGCCCCCAGACCCTTCTAGAACCCCCCAAGGACCCATCTAAAAGCCCCCACACCCTTCTAGAGCCCCCCAGGACCCTTCTAAAAGCCCCCAGACCCTTCTAGAGCCACCTAGGACCCTTGAGAAAGCCCTCAGACCCTTCTAGAGGCCCCCAGGACCCTTCTAAAAGACCCCAGACTCTTCTAGAGCCCCCCAAGACCCTTCTAAAAGCCCCCAGATCCTTCTAGAGCCCCCCAGGACCCTTCTAAAAGCCCCCAGACCCTTCTAGAGCCTCCCAGGACCCTTCTAAAAGCCCCCAGACCCTTCTAGAGCCTCCCAGGACCATTCTAAAAGACCCCAGACCCTTCTCGAGCCCCCAGGACCCTTCTGAAAGCATCCAGACCCTTGTAGAGCCCCCCAGGACCCTTCTAAAAGCCCCCAGACCCTTCTAGAGCCCCCCAGCACCCTTCTAAAAGCACCCAGACCATTCTAGAGACCACCAGGGCCCTTCTAAAAGACCCCAGACCCTTCTAGAGCCCCCAGGACCCTTCTAAAAGCCCCCAGACCCTTCTAGAGCCACCCAGCACCCTTCTAAAAGCCCCCAGATCCTGCTAGAGCCCCCCAGGACCCTTCTAAAAGCCCCCAGACCCTTCTAGAGCCCCCCAGGACCTTTCTCAAAGCCCACAGACCCTTCTAGAGCCCCCCAGGTCCCATCTAAAAGCACCCAGACCGTTCTAGAGGCACCCAGGACCCTTCAAAAAGCCCCCAGACCCTTCTAGAGCCCCCCACGACCTTTCTCAAAGCACACAGACCCTTCTAGAGCCCCCCAGGTCCCATCTAAAAGCCCCCAGACCCTTCTAGAGCCCCCCAGGACCATTCTAAAAGCCCTCAGACCCTTCTAGTGACGCCCAGGACCCTTCTAAAAGCCCCCAGACTCTTCTAGAGCCGCCCAGGACCCTTCTAAAAGCCCCCAGATCCTTCTAGAGGCCCCCAGGACCCTTCTAAAAGCCCCCAGACCCTTCTAGATCCCCCCAGGACCCTTCTAAAAGCCCCCAGACCCTTCTAGAGCCTCCCAGGACCATTCTAAAAGCCCCCAGACACTTCTAGAGCCCGCCAGGACCCTTCTAAAAGCACCCAGATCCTTCTAGAGCCCCCCAGGACCCTTCAAAAAGCCCCCAGACCCTTCTAGAGCCCCCCACGACCTTTCTCAAAGCACACAGACCCTTCTAGAGCCCCCCAGGTCCCATCTAAAAGCCCCCAGACCCTTCTAGAGGCCCCCAGGACCCTTCTAAAAGCCCCCAGACCCTTCTAGAGCCCTCCAGGACCCTTCTAAAAGCCGCCAGACCATTCTAGAGCCCCCCAGGACCCTTGTGAAAGTCCCCAGACCCTTCTAGAGCCCCCCAGGACCCTTCTAAAAGCCCCCAGACCCTTCTAGAGCACCCCAGGACCTTTCTCAAAGCCCACAGACCCTTCTAGAGCCCCCCAGGTCCCATCTAAAAGCACCCAGACCCTTCTAGAGCCTCCCAGGACCATTCTAAAAGACCCCAGACCCTTCTAGAGCCTCCCAGGACCCTTCTAAAAGCCCCCAGACCCTTCTAGAGCCTCCCAATTCTAAAAGCCCGCAGACCCTTCTATAGCGCACCAGGACCCTTCTAAAAGACCCAGACCCTTCTAGAGCCCCCCAAGACCCTTCTAAAAGCCCCCAGATCCTTCTAGAGACGCCCAGGACGCTTCTAAAAGCCCCCAGACCCTTCTAGAACCCCCCAAGGACCCATCTAAAAGCCCCCACACCCTTCTAGAGCCCCCCAGGACCCTTCTAAAAGCCCCCAGACCCTTCTGGAGCCACCTAGGACCCTTGAGAAAGCCCTCAGACCCTTCTAGAGGCCCCCAGGACCCTTCTAAAAGACCCCAGACTCTTCTAGAGCCCCCCAAGACCCTTCTAAAAGCCCCCAGATCCTTCTAGAGCCCCCCAGGACCCTTCTAAAAGCACCCAGACCCTTCTAGAGCCTCCCAGGACCCTTCTAAAAGCCCCCAGACCCTTCTAGAGCCTCCCAGGACCATTCTAAAAGCCCCCAGACACTTCTAGAGCCCCCCAGGACCATTCTAAAAGACCCCAGACCCTTCTCGAGCCCCCAGGACCCTTCTGAAAGCATCCAGACCCTTGTAGAGCCCCCCAGGACCCTTCTAAAAGCCCCCAGACCCTTCTAGAGCCCCCCAGCACCCTTCTAAAAGCACCCAGACCATTCTAGAGACCACCAGGGCCCTTCTAAAAGACCCCAGACCCTTCTAGAGCCCCCAGGACCCTTCTAAAAGCCCCCAGACCCTTCTAGAGCCACCCAGCACCCTTCTAAAAGCCCCCAGATCCTGCTAGAGCCCCCCCAGGACCCTTCTAAAAGCCCCCAGACCCTTCTAGAGCCCCCCAGGACCTTTCTCAAAGCCCACAGACCCTTCTAGAGCCCCCCCAGGTCCCATCTAAAAGCACCCAGACCCTTCTAGAGGCACCCAGGACCCATCTAAAAGCCCCCCAGACCATTCTAGAGCCCCCCAGGACCCTTGTGAAAGCCCCCAGACCCTTCTAGAGCCCCCCAGGACCCTTCAAAAAGCCCCCAGAACCTCCTAGAGCCCCCCAGGACCTTTCTCAAAGCCCACAGACCCTTGTAGAGCCCCCCAGGTCGCATCTAAAAGCACCCAGAAATATCTAGAGCCTCCCAGGACCCTTCTAAAAGACCCCAGACACTTCTAGAGCCTCCCAGGACCCTTCTAAAAGCCCCCAGACACGTCTAGAGCCTCCCAGGACCATTCTAAAAGCCTCCAGACACTTCTAGAGCCCCCCAGGACCCTTCTAAAAGACCCCAGACCCTTCTAGAGCCACCCAAGACCCTTCTAAAAGCCCCCAGATCCTTCTAGAGCCTCCCAGGACCCTTCTAAAAGCCCCCAGACCCTTCTAGAACCCCCCCCAGGACCCTTCTAAAAGCCCCAGACCCTTCTAGAGCCTCCCAGGACCATTCTAAAAGCCCCCCAGACCCTTCTAGAGACCCCCAGGACCATTCTAAAACCCCCAGACACTTCTAGAGCACCCCAGGACCCCTTCTAAAAGCCCCCAGATCATTCTAGAGCCCCCCAGGACCGTCTGAAAGCACCCAGACCCTTCTAGAGCCCCCCAGGACCCTTCTAAAAGAACCCAGACCCTTCTAGAGCACCCCAGGACCCTTCTAAAAGCCCCCATACCATTCTAGAGCCTCCCAGGACCCTTCTAAAAGCCCCCAGACCTTTCTAGAGTCCCCCAGGACCTTTCTCAAAGAACCCAGACCCTTCTAGATGTCCCCAGGACCCTTCTAAAAGACCCCAGACCCTTCCAGATCCCCCCAGGACCCTTCTAAAAGCCCCCAGACGCTTCTAGAGGCTCCAAGGACTGTTCTAAAAGCCCCCAGACCCTTCTAGAGCCTCCCAGGACCCTTCTAAAAGCACCCAGACATTTCTAGAGCCCCCAGGACCCTTCAAAAAGCCCCCAGACCCTTCTAGAGCCCCCCAGGACCCTTCTGAAAGCACCCAGACCCTTGTAGAGCCCCCCAGCACCCTTCTAAAAGACCCCAGACCCTTCTAGAGCCCCCCAGGACCCTTCTAAAAGACCCCAGACCCTTCTAGAGCCCCCAGGACCCTTCTCAAATCCCCCAGATCCTGCTAGAGCCCCCCAGGACCTTTCTCAAAGCCCACAGACCATTCTAGAGCCCCCCCAGGTCCCATCTAAAAGCACCCAGACCCTTCTAGAGGCCCCCAGGACCCTTCTAAAAGCCCCCAGACCCTTCTAGAGCCCCCCAGGACCTTCTAAAAGCCCCGAGACCATTCTAGAGCCCCCCAGGACCCTTGTGAAAGCCCCCAGACCCTTCTAGAGCCCACCAGGACCCCTTCAAAAAGCCCCCAGACCCTCCTAGAGCCCCCCAGGACCTTTCTCAAAGCCCACAGACCCTTCTAGAGGCCGCCCAGGTCCCATCTAAGAGCACCCCAGACCCTTCTAGAGCCTCCCAGGACCCTTCTAAAAGCCCCCAGACCCTTCTAGAGCCTCCCAGGACCCTTCTAAAAGCCCCAGACCCTTCTAGAGCCTCCCAGGACCATTCTAAAAGCCCCCAGACACTTCTAGAGCCCCCCAGGACCCTTCTAAAAGACCCCAGACCCTTCTAGAGCCCCCCAAGGTCCCTTCTAAAAGCCCCCAGATCCTTCTAGAGCCTCCCAGGACCCTTCTAAAAGCCCCCAGACCCTTCTAGAACCCCCCCAGGACCCTTCTAAAAGCCCCCAGACCCTTCTAGAGCCTCCCAGGACCCTTCTAAAAGCCCCCAGACCCTTCTAGAGACCACCAGGACCATTCTAAAAGACCCCAGACCCTTCTGAGCCCCCCAGGACCCTTCTAAAAGCCCCCAGACCCTTCTAGAGCCCCCCAGGACCCTTCTAAAAGCCCCCAGACTCTTCTAGAGCACCCCAGGACCCTTCTGAAAGCCCCCAGACCCTCTTGAGCCCCCCAGGACCCTTCTAAAAGCCCCCAGACCCTTCTATGGCCACACAGCACCCTTCTAAAAGCCCCCATATCCTTTTAGAGCCCCCCAGGACCTTTCTCAAAGCGCACAGACCCTTCTAGAGAAAAACACAGGTCTCATCTAAAAGCCCCCAGACCCTTCTAGAGCCCCCCAGGACCCCTCTAAAAGCACCCAGACCGCTTCTAGAGCCACCCAGGACCCTTGTGAAAGCCCCCCAGACCCTTCTAGAGCCCCCAGGACCCTTCTAAAAAGCACCCAGACTCTTCTAGAGCTCCCCAGGACCCTTCTAAAATGCTCCAGACCCTTCTAGAAGCCCCCAGACCCTTCTAAAGCCTCCCAGGACCCTTCTAAAAGCCCGGGACCTTTCTAGAGTTCCCCAGGACCTTTCTCAAAGACCCCAGACCCTTCTAGAGCCCCCCAGGACCCTTCTAAAAGCCCCTAGACCCTCCTAGAAGCCTCCAGGACCCTTCAAAAAGCCCCCAGACCCTTCTAGAGCGCACCAGGACCCTTCTAAAAGCACCCAGACCCTTCTAGAGCCCCCAGGACCCTTCTAAAAGGCACCCAGACCCTTCTAGAGCCCCCCAGGACCCTTCTAAAAGCACCCAGACCCTTCTAGAGACCCCCAGGACGTTTCTAAAAGCCCCCAGACCCTTCTAGAGCCCCCCAGGACCCTTCTAAAAGCCACCAGACCCTTCTAGAGTCTCCCAGGACCCTTCAAAAAGCACCCAGACCCTTCTAGAGGCCACCAGGACCCATCTAAAAGCCCCAGACCCTTCTAGAGCTCCCCCAGCACCATTCTATAAGACCCCCAGATCCTTCTAGAGGGCCCCCTGGACCCTTCTGAGAGCCCCCAGACCCTTCTAGAGCCCCCCAGGACCCTTCTAAAAGCCCCCAGACCCTTCTAGAGCTCCCCAGCACCCTTCTAAAATCCCCCAGACCCTTCTAGAGCCCCCCAGGACCTTTCTGAAAGCCCCCAGACCCTTCTAGAGGCCCCCAGGACCCTTCTAAAAGACCCCAGACCCTTCTAGAGCCCCCCCGGACCCTTCGGAAAGCACCCAGACCTTTCTAGACCCCCCCCAGGACCCTTCTAAAAGCCCCCAGACCCTCCTAGAAGCCTCCAGGACCATTCTAAAAGCCCCCAGACCCTTCTAGAGCCCCCCAGGACCCTTCTATAAGCCCCCAGACCCTTCTAGAGCCCCCCAGGACCCTTCTAAAAGCCCCCCAGACCCTTCTAGAGCCCCCCAGGACCGTTCTAAAAGCCCCCAGACCCCTTCTAGAGGCCCCCAGGACCCTTCTGAAAGCCCCCAGACCTTTCTAGAGCCCCCCAAGGACACTTCTGAAAGCCCCCAGACCCTTCTAGAGCCCCCCAGTACACTTCTAGATCCCCCCATGACCTTTCTAAAAGCCCCCAGACCTTTCTAGAGCCCCCCAGGTCCCTTCTAAAAGACCCCAGACTCTTCTAGATGCCCCCAGGACCCTTCTAAAAGCACCCCAGAACATTCTAGAGCCCCCCCACGACCCTTCTAAAAGCCCCCAGACGATTCTAGAGCCCCCCAAAACCCTTCTAAAAGCCCCCAGAACCTTCTAGAGGCTTCCAGGGACCATTCTAAATGCCCCCAGACCCCCCTAGAAGCCTCCAGGACCCTTCTAAAAGCCCCCGACCCTTCTAGAGCCCCCCAGGACCCTTCTAAAAGCCCCCAGACCCTTCTAGAGCCCCCCAGGACCCTTCTAAAAGACCCACCAGACCCTTCTAGAGCCCCCCCAGGACCTTTCTCAAAGCCCCCAGACCCTTCTAGAGCCCCCGAGGACCATTCTAAAAGCCCCCCAGACCCCTTTAGAGCCCCCCCAGGACACTTCTAAAAGCCCCCAGACCCTTCTAGAGGCCCCCAGGACCCATCTGAAAGCCCCCCAGACCCTTCTAAAATCTCCCCAGGACCCTTCTAAAAGCCCCCCAGAACCCTTCTAGAGCCCCCCAGGACACTTCTAATAGACCCCAGACCCCTTCTAGAGCCCCCCCAGGACTGTTCCAAAAGCCCCCCAGACCCTTCTAGAGGCCACCAGGGTCCTTCTGAAAGCCCCCAGACCCTTCTAGAGGCCCCCCAGCACCCTTGTATAAGCCCCCCAGACCCTTCTAGAGCCCCCCAGGACCCTTCTAAAAGCCCCTAGACCCTCCCTAGAAGCCTCCAGGACCCTTCAAAAAGCCCCCAGACCCTTCTAGAGCGCACCAGGACCCTTCTAAAAGCACCCAGACCCTTCTAGAGCCCCAGGACCCTTCTAAAAGCACCCAGACCCTTCTAGAGCCCCCCAGGACCCTTCTAAAAGCCCCCAGACCCTTCTAGAGGCCCACAGGACCCTTCTGAAAGCCCCCAGAACCTTCTAGAGACCCCCAGGACCCTTCTAAAAGGCCCCAGACCCTTCTAGAGCCCCCTAGGACCCTTTCTAAAAGCTCCCAGACCCTTTATAGAGCCCCCCAGGACCCCATCTAAAAAGCCCCAGACCCTTCTAGAAGCCCTCAAGACCATTCTAAAAGCCCCCAGACCCTTCTAGAGCCCCCAAGGACCCTTCTCAAAAGCCCCCAGATCCTTCAAGAGGCCCCCAGGACCCTTCTAAAAGCACCCAGACCCTTTTAGATCCCTCCAGGACCCTTCTAAAAGCCCCCAGACCCTTCTAGAGCCCCCCAGGACCCTTCTGAAAGCCCCCAGACCCCTTCTAGAGGTCCCCAGGACCTTCTAAAAGACCCCAGACCTCTCTAGAGCCACTAAAGACCCTTCTGAAAGCCCCCCAGACCCCCTCTAGAGCCCCCCAGGACCCTTCTAAACAGCACTAAGACCCTCCTAGAAGCCTCCAGGACCCTTCTAAAAAGCCCTCAGACCCTTCTAGAGCCCCCCCGGACCCTTCTAAAAGCCCCCAGACTTTTCTAGAGCCCCCTAGGACCCTTCTAAAAGCCCCCAGACCCTTCTAGAGTCCCCTAGGACCCTTCTAAAAGCACTCAGACCCTTCTAAAGCCCCCCAAGACCCTTGTGAAAGCACCCAGATCCTTCTAGAGCCCCCCAGGACCCTTCTGAAAGGCCCCCAGACCCTTCTAGAGGCCCACAGGACCCTTCTGAAAGCCCCCAGAACCTTCTAGAGACCCCCAGGACCCTTCTAAAAGGCCCCAGACCCTTCTAGAGCCCCCCAGGACCCTTCTAAAAGCACCCAGACCCTTCTAGAGCCCCCCAGCACCCTTCTATAAGCCCCCAAACCCTTCTAGAGCCCTTCAGGACCCATCTAAAAGCCCCCAGACCCTTCTAGAGTCCCCCAGGACCCTTCAAAAAGCCCCCAGACCCTTCTGGAGCGCACCAGGACCCTTCTAAAAGCACCCAGACCCTTCTAGAGCCCCCCAGGACCCTTCTAAAAGCACCCAGACCCTTCTAGAGCCCCCCAGGACCCTTCTAAAAGCACCCAGACCCTTCTAGAGAACCCCAGGACGTTTCTAAAAGCCCACAGACCCTTCTAGAGCACCCCAGGACCCTTCTAAATGCCACCAGACCCTTCTAGAGGCCCCCAGGACCCTTCAAAAAGCCCCCAGACCCTTCTAGAGGCCCCCAGGACCCATCTAAAAGCCCCTAGACCCTTCTAGAGCCCCCCAGCACCATTCTATAAGACCCCAGATCCTTCTAGAGGCCCACCGGACCCTTCGGAAAGCCCCCAGAC
>JAUNZM010002370.1:0-109036 GCA_033459285.1 Clamator glandarius
CCCTTCTCTGTCTAAAAATCTTCCTCAAGGCTTTTTCTGAGTGACCCCGATGTCGGTGCCTCACAGCCTTGTGGTGAGGAGAAATAGTCTGTGCCAAGAAATAGATTATTACCTTGGTGTCACCTTAATAGGATGCTGGCCGGTACCAGCTCTTCTGAAACAGCTCATGAGTGACTTTGTGGGGAAATCTACATCCTAGTAGCTCCAGAAATTGTTTCCGATGGGAATAAATCTTTTATTATTATTATTATTACCTCAATTGAGCATTATTTTGGTCTCCAAATTGATTTTGGTGAGAATGCAGTGTCCAAGTGGGGCTCTGGACCTAAATGGCTCCAAACCACTTCAGGAGAATGAAATATTTCATCCCTGTTTAGGTGAGATTTTTGTTAAATCTTCCTTTCAAATAAAAAATTAATTACAGAATTTCAGTGCTTTGATACATTTGGGGATTGTTTTTACCTTTCATTTTGACCCTCTGGTATCTCTCTCCTAGTATTTGAATATTAGCTGTGTGGTTTGTTCCCCCTGTCCCGTTAGTTGAAGAGCTGCTCTGTGTGCACAATTTCCTTAGGAAATTGAGTGTTGGCACAGAAAGATGCAAACTGGAAAAGAGAAGCAGAAGGATTGTTATTGATCTCAGGTGCCTCTGGAAATGCCAACAAGCCTGAAACAGGATTCCTCTTTTCCTCTTTTCAGGCTTTCACCTTAGTGAAACTTTGGGGAAAGATTAACTGCCCTCATTCATATACAAAAAACCAGATTTTTCAACCAGGCTGCCTGCACCAAATTTCCATGGAGTTTTAGATTTTTTGGTTTTCATAGATTTTCTTATGTGTTTGTTCCTAATTTAGGATTGGATAAAGATTTCTTTCTTTCCTCAAAAACTCTTGCTGCTATGGAAAGGTTTTATCCAAATCTCTCTCCACCTTTACTGTTCCCTCGTTTAAGTCACAGATCTCGCCCCATGAGGACAAATAACCAGCAACATGCTCCTGGTTAGTTTGAAATCGCATTAGATTATCAAGGGGACTTTTATGTTTCTAGTCTGTTGTGTGGAAAACTTATTGGTCTGTTTTCTTTTTCATGGTCCCCTTGAAACTGGGGGGCAGTTGTGGGGCTGAGAGGGGCAATTGGAGGGGGCCTGAGGGGCAACTGGGGGGAATTGGGGTTCTTGGGGAACAAGTGGGGGGTCATTAGTGTTCCTGGGGGGGGGCAATTAGTGGGGCTGAGGGGGGCAACTGGGGGAGGGAGCAAGGGCATTTAGGGGGGCTGGCATACAACTGGGGAGGAATTAAAGTTCCTGGGGGGGACTTGGGGGACAATTGGGGTTCCTGAGGGGCAATTGCAGGGCAAGGGGGTGCAACTGGGGTTCCTGGGGGGAATTGGGGTGTGAGGCAATTGGGGTGGGGATAGGGCATTTAGGGGGCCCTAGGGCAATTGGGAATGGGATTGGGGTACCTGGGGAATAACCTGGGGGGAATTCAGGTTCCTGAGTGGGATCTGGGGAGATAATTGAGGTCCTTGAGGGGCAACTTGGAGGCAACTGGGGGAGAATTAAGGTTCCTGAGGCGCAATTAGTCGGGCATTCGGGGGGACTAGGGAGCAATTAGTGGAGGAATTGGAGTTCCTGGGGTGGATCTGGGGGAGAATTGGGATTCTTGAGGGGCAACTGGGAGGCAATTGGGGAGCAACTGGGGTTCCTGAGGGGGAACTTGGGGAGGCAGGGAGGGCAACTGGTGTTCTTGAGAGGCAGCTGGGGGCCAGTTGCAGACAACTGGAGGGGACAAGGGTGTTTGGGAGATGCTGGGGGTAAAGTGGTGTTCCTGGAAGGATTTTGAGGGGGCTATTGGGGTTCCTGGGGGGCAATTAGGAGGGGGGAACAGGGGCATATGGTGGCGCTGGGGCCAATTGCTAGGGTAACTGGGGTACCTGAGGGGCAATTTGGGTTTCTGAAGGGGGATTTGGGGGGCAATTTGGGGGGGAACAAGGATGTTTGGGGGGGGGCTGGGGGTCAATTGGTGGGGGCGTTTGGGTTCAGGGTGGCGGGGCAATTGTGGTTCCTGGGGGGCAACTGTGTGAGTGAGGGGGGTGATTTACGGGGAGGAAAAGGTGGTTTTGGGAGGCTGTGGGGTATTTGTGGGGGGGAATTGGATTTCCTAGAGGGATTTCAGGGGGGAGGAATTGGGGTTCCAAAAATGCACTCTGGAACTTATCAAGGAGGGTTTTAACTCCAAACCGAAGCTTTAGAACCTCAAACTGCGTCTCCAGCCCCAAGCTGTGGCCTCCCCACCCCCCACTGTTGGCGGGCGGGGGGCAGAGCCAGGAACGGGGGTTCTGGCCCCCAAACGGGGGTGGGGGGATGGCAGGAGGCGCTGAGGCCGCACTCGGGGCTCCGGCCCCCCAGGCACAGAATCCTTAAGGCTGGCAAAGCCCTCGGCTCCCCGAGCCCCCCCACACCCAGCCCTGTCCCGAACCCCACACAGAGGCTTTTCCCCAACACCCAACCCCCTCATTTCCCACCTATTGCCCCCTAACCCCCCCAGTTCACCCCCCTTTTTACCCCCCCTGGGCATTTCCCCCCCAGGACTCATTTCCCCCACATTACTCCCCCTTTTTACCCCTAACCCCTCCATTTCCACCCCATTAACTCCCCCAGGAGCCATTTTGCCCCCTAGTTCCCCCTCTTTTACCCCCAACCCCCCATCCTCCCCCCAGGACCCCATTTCCCCCACTCTTTTGCCCCCCAACCCCCCCATTTCTCCCCCATTACCCCCCGGACCCATTTCCCCCCCACATTCCCCTCTAGCTCCCCCTCTTTCACCCCCCTTTGCCCCCATTATCCCCCCCGGACCCATTGCCCCCCATCCCCCCATGGACTTCTCACCTGTGGGGTTTGTTTGTGGAAGGTACCATCAGCTCTGTCCCCACAGCTGGAGAGTCGCCCCCAGGGAGTGTGAGAGAGAAACGAGCTTCACGTCCCTGGAGCTCAGAGCAGGGGACAGGGGAGAGGGGTCTGGATGATCCAGGGAGAGGGAGGAGCGCTCTGGAGAACAATGGGCGCTGCCTGCGGCCAGAGCGGCTCCTGAGGGCCTGAGCTCAGCCTCGGTGAGTTTAATAGGGCCAGGCGGGAGCCCCTGGGAGGGGAGGGAGATGAAATACCCCCAGCTGCCCACCTCACCCCCCAAATCGCCCCCAGGAACCCCAATTTTTCCCCCCCAAAATCCCACCAGGAACACCAGTTTCTCCCAGTTGACCCCAGCATCTCCCAAACGCCCTTGACCCCCAGATGTCCACAATTGCTCTGCAATTGCCTCTCAAGAACCCCAGTTGCCACCCCCTCCCACCCAAGTCCCCCCCAGGAACCCCAGTTGCTCCCCAATTGCTTCCCAGGTGCCCCTCAAGAATCCAATTCCCCCTCAGATCCCACCCAGGAACCCCAAATCCTCCACTAATTGCCCCCCAGCCTCCCCTAGTGCTCCCCTAACCCACCAACTGCACCTCAGGAACCCCAATTCCCTCCCAGTTGCCCCTCAAGGGCCCCACTTGTCTCCCCAGATCCCTCCCAGGAACCTGAATTCCTCCCAGGTTGCCCCCCAGGTACCCCAATCCCCCTCCCCAATTGCCCCCAGCCCCCCCAAATGCTCTTGCCTTGCCCCAATTGTGCCTCAGGAACCCCAGATGCCCCCCTTTGCCCCCCAGTTGCCCCTCAGAACTCCAATTGTCCCCTAAATCCCCCCCAGGAACTTGAATTCCTCCCCAGTTGTATGCCAGCCCCCCCTAAATGCCCTTGCCCACCCCCCAGCCTTCCTAATTGCCTCCCAGGAACACTAAATGACCCCCAATTCCCCCCCCATCCCCCCAGTTGCCCTGCAAGAACCCCAATTGCCCCCGAGGCCCCCTCCAATTGCCGGTCTCACCCCCCAGTTGCCCCCCAGGTGCTGTACGGGCGCTGCACTGGGGGGCCACATGGTGGAAATCAAGTCATTTATTAGCAAGCAAGCAAGCCTTTTGTACTTTCCTGCTACCTTGTCTAATGTTTCCGTAATGCGTGGCTAAAGCCCAGAGTTTCCCCTAGTAGTTTTTGTATCAGTAATCTTGCACATAGACGGCCTTCTTGTTCTCACGCTGCAGCTGCTTCTCGACCTTGATGTATTCCAAACTTCTCCATAACAACCTGATAAGGCCACATCGTTAGAGCAGCCTATATTCCCACCTTTCCCCCCTGTTCTTTTTAAAATAGAATCCATGCTATTTTCCAAACAAGTCTGGCAGCATCGTAACTAAATAGGAAAGCAACAAATTAACAGGCCTACTGCAGTTAAAGGTACTAAAATTGTGTGTAGCAAACTAGTTAGCCAACTTGGCAGTCCTAAACTCGCTAAGAATTGACCAAAAGGTGAAGAAACCAGATAATTTTGTGCATATAATCTAAAAGTTGCTGAAGCTGCTTCTGGATAGATTAAGAGTGATCAGGAAGATTCATACAGCACTTACCTTCAAATTCCTGGCAACCACGGCCCTGTGCTAGCAACAAAAATCTATGGCTGCTCTATTTTGTAAAACAGCATGTCTCACGCTATCGACATCCACCAACAAGTTTGATATCATTTTAGAAATCAGATTGAATTGCTTGATACTTCAACAGGCCACTTTTTCATAACATGGTTAAGGCATGAGTTACTCCTACTCCTGGGGCCAACAAGGCTGCAGTGAGAATCTCATCCCTGTTCCACAATTCCACATTATCGTTACACTCAGGTGTAAGCTCTGTGTGAGAAAAAGCTCCCTTCACACATGGTCGTCTTGAAATATTGGAATGATCCACACCAGGAGCAAATAGGGTCAATTTGCCAGGATAACAAGGGCCCCTACTGCTTTACTGGGGATTCCTGCCCAAGCCCGATCACCACAGATCAAAAAATAGCCTGGTGACAACAGTTTTGCAGATCCAGAATTTTCATATTCCCTTTTCTGTCAAATACATTCCAATTGCATTTCCATAACCATTTCCTCCACAAAACCAACTTTCATTGACAGGGGTGAATGAGGGAGTTGCATTTTGCCCCATCAGCCCAGTAGATCGATCATACCAACCGTACTGTGTGAGGGTGAAAATCAATATCCCATTGTTGTCCAGGCTCGCTGCCTTTCCGGATTTGGCCCATTTCCAATGAATTTCCATCCATGAGAATCCCGCAGTGCAGTGACAGAGTGCAACCCCCTGTTTTCCACAGATGTGCCCCTTATCTTCATGTTTTCCACCTAGCGCATCCCTTCCCTATTAACCCACGGATCTTAATAAAGATTCCAAGGTCTCAACAGGCGACAAGCATGAGAGCATCGGCCGTTCGTTCCGTGCTTGCTGCTACGATTGCAGGTACGTCAAGGCCTCGGCCACTTGCCCCAGCACACACGCAATACTGGAATCTTTATGCCCACGTTTTCCCCTTCTTTGATTTATGAACATGATAAACTATAAATTATCAATTGTTTGTTGTGCCTTTCATGGAAAACAAGATTGACACATGATTAAACATAGAAATATGTTACTACAGATAGAAGTATACTGATGCAAGAAGAGCGATTTTGATTAAGGCCTTTAGCTAGCTTTCTGCCTTAAGAATCCTTTATAACAATTTTTTTTTCTTTCAATCATCATTCATCTTCAAGCTTCTTTGCCCCGTCCATTATTACTGTCCATATTAGTATCGTTGTCATCTTTGTGATAACTGCTATTTCTGCTTAGATATAGACAGACACACCGTGCTGGCATCCACCTGGGTGCTTGACCTGTGGAAACACGAGCATATCCTCGACCCCGTGTTATTAACTGATATGGCCCTTCCTCCGTGAGCTGCTGACCCTCTGTAAAGGTGAAAAAATGCCTTACTATAGGTGATTTTCCTATTTCCTAATTTCCTAATCTGTTCTATGGTTTTTTACCCTTCACTCCCCCTTTTTCTTTAAATAACCTATTTTTTAGTGTCTGATGGGCTCATTCTACTATCGCCTGTCCTTGTGGAGAACGTGGAATGCCCCTGGGACATGTGTTATTCCCTAGGTTTGATAAAATTTCTCAAGTTGGTCACTTATATATGCTGGCGCATTGTCTGTTCTTACCCGTGTGAGTTTGCTCTTTCCCTTAAAGATTCCCCTGTACGTGCTGTTCCCATATTGCATTTGAACACCTGTCTATCGAAACACGTACATAGCTCAATCTTCCAAATTCAGGTGTGTGAATAGTATCTTTTTGCCAAATTTGTAAAGAGCTTAGTCCTGTCGGGTTGGCTCCTCTAGGCTGTAATGGTGTTATTTGTTGATAATCGAGGCATATTTTATTATGTTCGGGGCTAATTCTAATGAAATTTTAAGTTGCCTACTTTATTTGCCCACTGTCCATTTTCTTTCCACGTTAGTTCTGCTCTTCCTGTTTTTCCTGAGCCATCAGTCAATATTGTCGGGCCCTCAATCTCTCCATCAGGGCTTCTGTTCTATGTGTAATGTTTGCAGAGAGGAACATAGTTTATGACTGGGTAAGTGGGTATCAGTACTTCCTGGATAATCTGTTAGAGCTACCTGTAAATTCAAAATATTTGCCATGCATCACTTAGCATATTCTTTTGTCACTGGGATATAAATGATTGTCGGGTCCTGGCCTAATGACTGAATGCTTCTTTTTCTTCCCTTGGTGGTTATCATTGAAATCATTTAGAGTCTAGTTACTATTGTTTTTGGGGGCTGGTGTAGCAAAATATCCACTCAATAATTTCTAATGAATTTTTTGAAATTTCCTCTCTCATTGGCTCAATTACCCCTAAAGGTTTTCTGCACTAGGGCCCAGCGATTGCTGACGAGGGACACTGGAATGCAGAGTGTTCTCACAAATTGGCATTCCCCTAGAGAGAAAACACCGTTAACTCCTCTGGACTTCGGCAAAGAAGCTGAAAAGAGAAAAAAAAACTTAGAAAGGAAGGAGAAGCGGGGTGGGGGAGGCACTCACCCACGTACAACTGCAAGGCTGTTCTTTTTCTGTTTGTTTTTTTTTTTTGCTTTTTTTGTTAGGTATTTTACATTTTTTCATTCTGAAGCCTTTCCTTCCAAAGGTCCCCAGGTGAATCTACCTGTTTGCTGGCTTAGTGGATGTTTGAGATTGAACGATCCCATAGATGTATTTCCAAGATTAATCAAAACCGATTTGTAAGTCTTACAAATGTTTGAAGCGCTTCAAACACACACACACACGACCACTCATTTCTCAGCTAGCTGAATACATTCATACAATGTTGGTTATCACTATTGGATCCACAATTTTTCCATGCTATGGATATTTAAACTACACACGGTACCAGGCACTTACAGTTCTTAAAGTATGTACATGCATTACATTATCTCATGAGGCTTATACCAATTGTCTAACAAATATTTCACTTCTGATAAAATATTTTTGTGTTTTGGGGTTTTTTTGATTTTTGGAGGTTTTTTTGTTGCTCTGTGAGTTCTGTACCTTGCAGGTTCTTTTTTTGTGGCTGCCCCATCCCTGGAGGTGTCCAGGGCCAGGTTGGATGGGGCTTGGAGCCCCTGATCCAGTGGGAGGGGTCCCTGCCCAAGGCAGGTGAGAGGAATTAGATGATCTTCAAATTCCTTTCCAACTCAAACCATTCTGTGCTTCTATGAACACAGCTCTGCTTGTTTTTCTGAACTTTGTTCATTGGGCTTTTTCTTTCAGTTATTCTCAAGGGTCTTTTTAAAAAAGGTGTGAACATGTACAGTGTAGCCTTTTCTTGCAAAGTTTAATAGTTGATATCTAGCAAATAGCATATTTTGACTGTATTGCTGCCTGGCCGAAAAATGTGCAGGTGCTCTTACTTGCAGTGCTCTGGTTTGGTTTGTCTCTATCAGTCTCCTTCCAAATATCATTCTATATAGAATTTTCCCCTTGGTTCTGCAACTGGTACGAATGTCTCTCTTATTTTCCCAGCACTACTGAGCTGACAGTTGTTTTAGAGCATCCAAGCCTATAAAGATTATGCCAAAGTGTAGATTCTGAACTAAGAGAAAGAAATATTAACCTTTTAAAAACATATTAGACTTAGATCCAATTTATAGTGTACATATGCGGACAATAGAGATCTAGGAGAATCCTACTGACTTACACACCTCTGTTTCCCTCTAGAAACTCTTCCAGAATGTTGTGTCCTACCACTGCTTGGGGCGCGTCTGGTCTCAAAGGGATAAGAAAGAAAAGAAGCACCTGGCATCTACCCTCAGAGCCACCATCTCTCAGTTCAACACAGTTACCAGCTGTGTGATCAGCACTGTCCTGAAGGGCAAAGAGCTCCAAACGCAGCAAAGAGCTCCAAATGCAGCAAAGAGCCAAGATCGTTGAGAAGTGGATTTATATTACACACGTAAGGCGTTTATTCTAGACTGTTCCATGTGTGGGTGCCGTGGAGTGCGGGAGCTGGGAGGGGATGTTTGCATTGGTCCCAAGCCAGTGAACATCTTACCTCTAATTCTTACTGGTGGTGACTGATTTTCTTTGTGATAGCAGGTGGAGTATTGCCGTTCCTCTCCTAAGTTCCTTCCCCACCCTGGAAATGGGGTGGATGCTTGTCTCTTGGCAGGGCTGAGAGTGCAGATACTGTGTTGGTGCAGGTGGCGAGTGCTGTATTCCTGATAATGTACCATTTACGGGCAGATAGGGACAAAATCAGCCAGTTTGCTTCCCTAGGCAGACAATGCTGCTCATATCGGTGAGAGAAGTGAAGTGATGTTGATCTCAGCCAAAGGGTAGACCTGTTTCCAGAGGAAAGTTTGCCAAGGATGGAGTAGGACTGGCAGTGTGTGTAGGTAGCAGGCAGTCAGAATAAGCTCTGCGCTTACCTGCCTTTGGCCATTTGTGTTCGGTCAGTGAGCATCATGCTCCCTCTTCTGTGTCTGCAAACACTGTGGGAGCTGGAATCAGATACAGTGGAAGACAGCACTTACCTTTATATGTGTGTGTGCGTATAGAGGAAAATAAAGTGAATACAAGGTCTTAAGTCAATGCAGACAAAGCTAACTTACTTGTAGGAAGTAGTTGCTCCTTTAACATGGAAAAAATGAAATTATTGTTTATACTCTTTTGTTTTGAAAAATTCTTGAGGCTGAAGAGTCATTTGAGTTATTCCATTTACAGTAAGTACACAAATGAGCTGGTTTGGAGGGGTGAGAGGTGCAAGCAGTGACTAGAATAAAACAAGTCGAGTTACAAAATTATACGAGTCTCCTCATCATCTTACCTTTCTACTTTGTTGTTGTCTTGCATAGCTTTTCCTTTCTTCAGTTTATTTTTCTTCTACATTTTTACTTTCTTCAATTCCCTTGTCTTGTAGCAGATTAGATGTTTCTTAATCTTTGTGTGAAAAGGTTTTGCAGGCCTCCTTTACATAATTCTAGTTTGCTCATTTCTTAGATTTTATTTTTAATATTTTACCATAATCTTTTTAACTCCCCTTCTGAGTGCTGGGTAGCTGGCGCTACACTAGATCTCTCTTTTGAAGAGAACCTTGAAGCACTTTGATGTGGATGTGTGTTGGCTTTTGTCTTAAGAATCACTTGGCTTCTTTCAGAGCTGTACAAAACAAGCAAGCCTGAAAAGCTCAAGCCAAAGAGAGGATTTCCAACCCTGACATGCACTTCCATGCTTCCAGGGACTGTTAGTCCTGGCACCTAAGCTGCGGCAAGGGCACGGTTGAGGAAGCTGCTATGGGGAAGAAGTCTTTCACCTCTCCTTTAGCACTTAGGTCGACTCATTTCTTTTTTACCATCTGATGGCTGCTTTCTAGCCCGTGCGAATGGATTAGGAAGTCTGGTGCCTGTTTTCTGTGGGCAGGTCTTGAGGTTGCAGAGGGCACCGGCCAAGGGGGCGCTTACAGGGCAGACTGGTCTGCAGTCTGGACGAGCAAGCACGGAGCAGCTTCTTGCTCCTTGTGGGGCAGTGGGGAGGCCTGGGGAAGCCAGGACAGGCTCATCACGCTTCTCTGTGGATGAAGAGCTTAGTTGATTCAGTGCTTCTCCCTTTATGTAATTAATACACATAATTAAACATTCCAGCCTTAGCTGAGCACGTGAAAAGTGCATGTGCTTGCACTACAAATGAATTGCACGTGTAGAACAGCTACTTGCATATGTACTTAGGTGCCCACTTCTGCAGAAAGTTGCTGGCTTTGTGCATGCAAATGAGCGTTTTGAATAGTTAGATGCCTGAATCAGAAGATAATTCACTCATTAAAGGGCAGTTATTCACTGACAACAACCTCTGTAACTTAGCAGCGTGGAGTTCCACGTTTGCTATCTGTTTGTGACTTTTGGATCCAGTTGCTTGGTTTACAAGATAAACTGACTATTTTTTCTGACTGCCAATTCTCCCTGCTCCATGTAGACCTAAGGCTCCTGCGCAGGAGCAGCCAATTTCGCTGACACAGGTGGAAATGAAATCATTACTCTCCTGCCACACTTATTTTTTTTAAATGCAAGTTGCTTCTCTGCAGGATTCTTTCTTGTTTTCCCCTTGTGAAGGACACAGCATGAAACAAAGTTATTCAAATCAGTCTTGAAAATTCTTCTGATGTACAAATGAAAGCTTGCTAAAGATCCGTCTGCACTTAGTTAAATCATTGAGAAAGCAAAATCCAATATTGACTTATCAATGTGCTTTAAATTATCTAATGTGCAGTTAACTCAAGGTGGTTCCAAATTGGATCTTCCAGTCCATACTGAATGAAACGCTAAGAATTTGTGCCTCTAAATCCATGTTCTCCCTAGCCTGAATTTCAGACTGACAGGGGTTCCTCGAAGAGTCACAGGCCAGACCTCTTCCCTGCCCTCCTTGCTTCCATCTGCTTTCCCAGGAATCTCTGCTATTTTTTGAAGAATTAAATTTTGCAGTATCCTTTTTCTCTCAAAGGTTTTGCCACAGAGAAGCTGCATAAGAATCTCCAGTGGGCCAGTAGTTCTGCTGAGTTCTGATCCCAACTCTGGAAAAGCTGGGAAGGTTCTTCTCTTCCACAGTGTGCAAATACTTGAAGATCAGGTTATTTCCTTCACATGTCTTTATTTTTCATCGACCCTTTAGGTGATTGAGGGTTTACATTCTAAATGCCGTATGCAAAGAGGCAAAGCCCCTTTTTTTCTCCTTAAGAATAAGAGAGAATGGAACTAGAAGAAGCTTTTTAATTGTCACGTTTGTGCTTTTTAGCCTGACTTTGTGGACTTGGCTCCACTTTTATTTTAGTAGGAGAACAGGAGGCTGTAACACTGCAACAGCACCACGAGAACATGAAAGTGAGAAAAAAGAGGCTGGAAGTGCCAAAGCTCCTAAAGCGTTTGGTGGCAGAAGGAGGGAGTGATATTTTGATGCTCATTATTTGTACAAGTGCCTGCTTAGCAGTGAGAATGTGTAGCAAGCATGACTCCGGTCAAAAGAAGAGCGCTAGCGTATTTGTAATGCTGACATTTAATGCTCCTGTGTTTCTAACCGCTCCTTTGACAGGAATGTAGGATCCTGAAGAGTTTTTCCTCCTTGAAGGCCATCGTTTCAGCACTGCAGTCCAGCCCCATCTATTGGCTGAATAAGACCTGGTCTTGTGTTCCAAAGTAACCTCCCGCTCTGCTCCTGTCGTTAGTGCCAAACGAAGGCTCAGTGCTCTTGCTTCTCATCTTGTTGTTCTCAGCCTTCCTGTTCTGCTCCCTCGTGGACATCTGTCCCTCAGAAGAACCTCTCATTCCTCTGAGGCTCAGAGCCCTCTTTTGGGTCTGACTGCTGTGAGGTTGTGTTAAATATGGAGGCGATAACCTGCCCTCAGGGTTACTGGGTCTCTCTTTCCTTTTTATCTTCCGCAACCTATTCTGAAAAACTAATGGACTAGCTCCTCACCCAACTCATGGACACCGATCTCTCGGTAGGTCAACCAAAGGACACCATGGTACTTGCTTGTTGTCTTCTCTCCTGTGAAGCTGGAGGAGGTCCAGGTTGCTACAAACCATTATTAATCCTATCCTGGCCCTGACATTTCCTTAAAACATATCCCCAGACTCCAAAATCCAAATCCGTATTGCAGACAGTATTTCTTACAAGGGAATACCTTTTTATGCAACTGGTGTTTACCGCATGCCAGACACCCACCAGGAATGGCTGGGTAGGAAAGGAGGCGTTCTGCTCGTTCCGTGTGAGAAGAATAGATTTCTTTCCTTTGCCGTTGATTAACAACTGAAAAAAGCCCCTCTGCCCCGCAGTATACTTGTGCATTTCCCCTAGCGAGAGGTTCCTTCCACCGCCCCGTGTTCCTGTTCCTGATGAAAACATTGCCATCTTGTGTTTCCAGTGTTGGGTATAGGAAGGGACTCGTACACTTCAATCCTGCTGCCTTCCGGAGCGCATGGAACAGGGTGAAAATGAAGTACTCGGGATACTTCTCACAGCTAGTGTTCTGTTCCTTTGTAGCCATTTATCCTCTTTCTTACAAGACTCCGCAGTGTGATTGAAAACTCTGCTCGGGGTCTGGGGACATTTGATGCTGACAATAAAGTCTGACTTTAGTGGGACCAGAAGGTCTCCGGAAGGTTCTTAGTGGGTGTGCAGCATCTCGCTGGATACATTTTGGTGGCGTTATCCTTTATATGCCCAACTGTCACTGATCCATGAGGTGCCGGGGCGGGGAAGGCGAATAGTAATCTGATCTGGTTTAGAGTGCTTGCTAATCAGCTGAACGAGCTAATCTTGTCTTTACAGGGACTTACTGGTGATGTTCGAAGAGCTGTCTGCGATCTTCTCGGAGCATGACGACTAGGGAGCTACTAATGAAGGTGAGAATTAGTGTGAGTGGCAAGGCTTGTGATCTCAGTCAGAGCTGAGGTTAGCCCTTTTTCTAACCAGCTGCCTGAGCTCATGTCCCTTGAACAACACTGCCGGGGGGATAGGCCTGGAGAACTTGTGCTTTTCTGGTGGATGAGAGGTGATTTCATTGCTCCTGAAAGAATCTACACTAGCGTTAGCCTGTTGAGCTGCGATGCCCTCATAAAGCAGCCGCAGCAGCACGCGGTGGACAAGAGAGCGGTTCTGGGAGCCCCTCAGGTTGGCTGTCACTCTGCTGTAGTTAGGGAACTGGTAACGATCCCGTGGGCTCCGCGACGTCTGGCTCAGGAATAGCTGTGTGCGCTGTTTCATACCTGTGGCTGGAGCCACAAACCAGAGGGAGGAGGCGCTGCGCAGCGGCATCGACTGAGGGGAGTTACAAATCAGCACTTTGGTTTTACGCCACTCTGTCGAGTGATGAGCTGCCGGCTTCGGCACCTTCTGAGCAGGCCTGGAGAGGCTCTGGTTTGCACTGGCGAATGCAGAGCGGCTCCAAATGAGATTCTCAGCTGGGCGGTACCACCGTAGCGCTTTTTGACTTCGCTGGAACAATGCCAGGTAGCTTCAGCTCAGGAATTAAACCAAGATGTTTTTCCAGCTATCCCCTACCTTTTGTGGAACTAGAAAACAGGGCTGGGAATTCTGAAGGAAGGGACTTCCAGCTCTGTGTGTGGCCAGATGGGCAACAAAGCAGGCTCTGTCGGAAGCAGTTGGACTTGGGCACTCTCCTAGGTGAACCCCAACCAGCTCAGGAGCTTGGAAGTAGTGAGGAAGAATAAGCAGGGAAAGTTCTGTAGCAACTAAGGAAATTTGTGGCTTTTTTTTCAGTTTACATTAAAAGGTTCCTCTAAACTGGCTAACCAGATTATTTTTTGGCAGTTCTATCCAGTCTGTCTGGCATTTGCACCCAACCCCTTTGCCTTGGTATCTGAAACACTGTGTTTTGCTCCGGAATGATGGGTGAGCACATCCAGACCTGTGGGTCTGTTTTGTTTATCGCCCTTGTATCAGTATCTTTAGCTCTATTTTAAAGCCAGAGAGACAATAATAAATGTGTCTTCAAAACAGCTAATTTAACTAAATGTTAAAGGGCAAGACAACAACCCTAAGCCCAGACCTTCTGGCTCCCAGCAAATCACTCTCCCGCTGCTCTAAGTGGGTTTGCAAAAAAATTCAACAGAAGAGCTAGAACCTCTCTCCTACTTCTCATCTTGGAAAGCTTTGCAACCACTGAA
Organism: Clamator glandarius; assembly: GCA_033459285.1. Lineage (NCBI taxonomy): Eukaryota > Metazoa > Chordata > Aves > Cuculiformes > Cuculidae > Clamator > Clamator glandarius. Next base: position 14,134 of record JAUNZM010002370.1, read on the forward strand.
GGATTTATCTCCACTAAATCCTTCAAGTCTTTATTTTCTTTCCCTATAAATAGTCTTTCTAGGGAAGCCGTGTTTGACCTTGCTGTCCATCCTGCAAATTTAAGTGTAGGGCAGACAAAATCCCATAGGAAACAGGTTCACTGGCACAGAGTCTCATCCCTCGACAGCAGCTCTGCTGCGACCCACAGGTTTAGCTCCTGTGCCTGCCTGCCGACTGCTGTTACAGAATCTCAGTTTACCTTTCAGTGTCTTGGAAACCCAAGACAATGCTCCTTTTTTCATTTGCTCCTGTTTTGTAGCCGAAGATGGAAGTTCAGTTTGAGTGATCTGGTCATTAGCTGTGAGTGAGACAAGATATCGTTGTAATGAGACGATCTTGACAAGTGCAGGCTGTTATTTTGTGCCTCTGAAAAAAAAGACTCTGATACTGATTCATGTCCCTGCAGGGGCTCCTGGTGACCCGCCGTGAGACTTGGTGTGTGGTGGCAATACTGTCACATAAAACCCCTTGGCAGTATCTGCAAGAGCATCCTGCTCTCCTTAGAACGGGATTTAAATTGTAGATTAGATACTGAGAATGATGCAATGAGAGAAAACATAATGTACAGGACGACTGTTTGGTTAAGCAACATTTATTACTGTTTCTCAGTCAATTAACCCACTGCTGCTGTGATTGTTTGCAGAGATTGATGCAGGGCACGGTACCTTATCTTGGTACCTTCCTCACTGATCTCATCATGCTTGACACAGCCCTTCCAGACTATGTCGAGGTAACTCAGAGCAGCCTTTTGAATTGTAAACATCCTCCCTGCCTGGAATGTTCTGTGGTTTTGAGTGTAGTGGCGCCTTCTTCCAGAGCATTCTCTTGGCGAGGCCGTTTGTCTTCGTGCAGGCATATGCGGCAGTTGCTACTTTTAATGTGATTTCATGAGGAAAGAGCAGATCCCTGTGATGCTGTGATTCTCTGCCGGACCGTGAGGGGTGGCACAGGGAAGGAAATTGCCTTTTAGATGTGTGCGATAGCAGGAGACGAGCCGCAGGCGACTTACTTACATCCGGGGCACGCGTTTTCCCTCCATTTGGCGCTGATGGGAATACGTTACGTGTGCATGTCCCGTGTGTTGAGTCAGACGTGGTGGCACGAGACCTTTGCTTTCAGAAGGCAGAGTTTGGAAAGATCTTCCTTCTGCTGCAGTAAACTGGGGAAAAGGCTGCGGAGAGGGAACTGTGTACATGGGACTGAGAAATAAATGCTATCAGTCTTTGCTTTCAGCCTGACTCTTCACGGTCAGAGATAAGTAGTGCTGCGTAGGAGTAGAGGTACCAAGACTACAGCTGCCAGAGTGAAGTCGTGCCAGATCTCTGTTCTGGTCTGAAAGCAGCCTTGGATTTGGCTGTGATGGAGCTATTTCCTTCCCTTAACTGCTCCCAGCTCTCCAGACCACTTCTTGGACTCACCTTGTATGTGTAACTGCACAGCTTCGGATGCTAATAACACAAAACATGAGCTTGTCCATGTCCAGCTTCATACAACCCAGTGGCAAAGCAGCCCTCTGAACCAAGCACTCCCCCTCATTCCTGCATCCTGATTCCATAACCTGTTCTCACACGAGGGAGGGTTGAGAATTAGCTTGACGAAGTGCGTGTGCGTGTGGAGCTACAGAAGAGCAGGAGGTTCTGGTCACGTGTATGAAGGGTAGCATTTGATATTCCTCTGGTGCAGGTGCAGGTGCACAACATGCAAAGCCAGGGAGGATCAGGCTCTTTTTAATCACTGACACCTCTAAATTACCTTGCTCGCTGCCCGAGAGCCACCTAAGTACAGCTCTTCTCTTAGAGCTTCCCTGGGAGGGTAATCTGAAGAGTTTGTGACCCTTTGCTACCCTTGTTCCTCGAGGAACAGCCAGCAGTGCTGCTCTCTGGTGGGTTTGCAGCAGCATCGCGCTTCGGCTAGTCCTTGGGAAAGCTCGGGGGTGAAGTGCAGTTCCTTGTGTTCGTCGTCTTATTTGCGCGTGTCTGATCCAATGTTCACATTTCAGTGCATGTTACAGATGTGGGTGTGGGGGAAAGACTTCGCCTCTTGGAAAAAGTGGTTCTTGAAGTAGGCAGTTACTCAACTGAAAGTAAACTTCAGGTCAAACTGAGTTTGTCCTGCATCTGTGTCTCGAGTTAGCTCTGATCTGGCTAATTTTGGTCACTAAAACTGTGCAGTTGGGCTCCCAATTCCCTTCTCATCTATCCCCAGGGAAAGGAAAATGAGAGGAGAAAGACTTGTGGATTGGAAATGAAAACTACTGCTTTAATGCAATGATAATAATGATGAAAAGAATTAGAAAGCAATCAAATACATACAAATCTACGAGATTGCACCCCCACCCCTCAATGACCATACACACCACGCAGAGCAGACACGAGGGAAAAGGTCCATGGCCAGGAGGGAGCTGAGCTCAGGAGCTGGATTTGGGAATGCAGGGAGGTGGGATCAGGAGCAGCAGACAGATGAGTCCTCCCTGGATGTTGGCCGTTGCAGAAGAGGGTGCTGACCCTCGTGGCCTCTCAGTTTTACCCCGAGTGTGATGGGTGTGGGATGGAATCCTGTGTTGGTCAGGTTGGGGTCCTGTCCTGTCTGCCCCTCCCTTTTTCACCAGCTCGAGGGCGGCCTTGGTTTCTCTAGGAAGAAGTGTAAGCAGTGGCCTTTGTGCATCCCAGTGCAATCACTGCTAGGGAGAAACTGAAAACATGCAGTTTGCTTTCAGCAAATGAAGTCACTTAGGCAAGACTGAGCTGGAGTCAGGAAACTGGCTCTAATTTAGCTCAAACCGCAACAATCTGTTGTTGCCTGTGTTTAGGATGTGGATATGTCTGGCTTTATCATGTTCTGTGATTAAAACTCCTGTTTGATTGTTTATTTTCATAGGAATTTGAAGTAATTGGCCAACTCAAGCTCTTACAGTCCGCATGTAACAACTACTGCATGACACCAGACCAAAAATTCCTCCAGTGGTTCTGGAGACAGGAGCATTTGACTGAGGGTGACAGGTCGGTTCTCCGTCCGGCTGGCAAACCAGGTTTTTCCGACCCCCTGTCACCTGCAGCTTGGTTTTATCAGACTTTAGCTATCCTAACAGGAATAGGTGAGGAGAAATACGTCTGCTTTCTGCTAAACGGCTGTAGAAAAACTGTTGAACACTCGGCAGGGTTTAGTGATGAGATTGGAAAGGAGGCTCCTGACTTTGAAATAGGATAAGTCTGTTGTGTCTGGGCTGCCTGTGCGGCCAGACAGCTGCGCAGAAGACGATCCTAGAGGATGTTAAGATGCACTCGCTGTTTGGCTGGGGGTGCAGGCAGCAGGTAGCAGAGGCAAGGCGGAGCTGGCCGAGTGCTCACCAGATAAACGTCTCCAGGCATTTAAAGTGGGTTTTGCAGCCCTGCTGAGTTTTCTGCTACTGCACGTGCTGCTAGACCGACCCAGGACAATTTATTTATAGCATATTTATACCACAAGGTATGTGAATACCACTCTGCTGCACTAAGAGTGTATGCACTGATGCATAATTCATTGTGCTGGGGAAAATGTCATCTTACCCAAGCTTCACATGTTAAGCATTTTCTTGATATGGCACTAGTTTTTGAACTGGTATAAAGGAATGAAATATCCCCTTCACCACGGTAACACATGGACAGAGCAGCGCTCCTCTTTGTGAACCTTCTGTGAAGTGGGAATAACTGAATGTGTCTCAAATGTCTTGAATATTCCTACTTTGAGATACCTAACTAAGAGTGTTGTCTGTAAAAATGAAACCCATGCCCTCTGTTCTGCAGCTGCAGACGTGCAAGTGAGATCGCAGCAGCTGCTGATGTTGGCACCACCTCTCCAAAATCTCGGGAGAGCGTGGTGAAGAGGTTCAGCCTGTGAGTACCACGGGGCAAAGGGCATTTGGTGTGTTAATGTGAACCTGAATAAATCAAACACACGGTACTCATTTTACCACTGAAAAACCTGGCTGGGGATCCAGACCACTGTGTTGGGTGAAGGGGACACCGTCTGCTTCCTCCTGTCTGAAGCTGGGGAGGGACTTTTTCCAAAGGCTTGGAGTGATAGAACGAGGGGCAATGGGTATAAACTGGAGAGGGGCAGAGTTAGACTAGACAGAAGGGGGAATTTCTTCACTGTGACAGTGGTGAGGCCCTGGCACAGGTTGCCCAGGGAAGCTGTGTGAATTTTAGTGGTGGATTGTAAATTTAATATCTATTGTGTAACAAATTCCCAGCAAAACTGAATAAATGAGGATAAAGCCTGGCCTGTTATTACTCTAATTTGCTACACAGGTGCAAAAATTCGTTGCAGTATTTCAGTATGAAAATCAAGCTTAAAAAAAAGGCATTTCTTAATAGAAACCATGTGCCTTCAAGGTAGGGAAGGAGAATAATGATGGGGGCATGGTCCTATTTATTCTAACACCACAGAGATTCAAGCAGGAGGTGGGTGGAGAACAGGGCTCAGAGCTAAGCAGACAAGGGAAACAATAGCCTAGCAGGAATTCAGGGAAAGCTGCGGGGAATGAAAGCAGGTTTGGGTCTGAAAGAAGAGGAGATGTTTTCAATCTAGAGCTTTGAGTTTTGATACACTAAAACTTCTGGGCAGCTGTTTGTCAAGTGTTTCGATTAGTCCAGCCGAGCTGACGGTTGATGTGCTACGAGAACCTGAGCTTTGAAGGTGACCATGCCAGAACTCGCGCTGGCGTCTCAGTCGTGTCTCCTAGGCGTGTGCCTAAGCTGTGCGGAGCACAGGCTTTATTCTCTTCATTTCTGAACTGTGTTTCAGTGCTGTAGTATTGTAATTAGCTGCATGGAGTTTGTTTGCACTGCGCAGTCTTTATCTAAAGAATTGTTTCATCTGCACTCTGCCTGTCTTTTGCAAATTAATACCATAGAAAAGACTGGCGTAATTCATCCTGGAAACAGAGAGTGACAGCTCTCTAAATTGTTTTAAATCATGAACTTCTTGTTGACATAGCATCTCATTCTCTTTGCTTCTCTACCTTATATATTATGCAAGTTTGTTTCCTTTGACACTCCTTTAAATTTATTTGACCTGCATGTAGAAAGAGTCTCGGAGAGGGAGAGCCTATAATTTACACCTTTGTCTCAGCTTCTTGTTGCCTACGTGTCCATTCAGATTCTTAAGGGAGAAACCGGTGTCTGCAGCATCTTTATTGAGCGGAAGAATTTGCAGTGGGGATAAACTTGCCTATTGAAGACCTTTGCCTGGAGTACGGCCACGCGTTGCCTTTCAGGCTCTGAATTTGGACTCACAGCTGGTGGGTGTGCTGGGTCAAGAAGGCATTGTGTTAGTGCCTAACAAACTCTCTTGGCAAACCCTATAAACACAGAGGACATGGCAACAATAGGCCACTCGGGACAGGAATCGAAAACAATAGCTAAGGTTTTTGAACTAAGTGTCAGCTCTGCCCAGCCCAGCTCTGTTCTGCTTTCACTGACTGGCTGTTATGTTTTCTCTACTAGGCTCATTCTAGGCTCTGAGGTGGTTGCCAGTAGCACACCCAGCAAAGAACAACCCAAATCTGCTCCAGGTGGGAGCTCTGGTGAAAGCACAGACTCAGCCAGCATTTCATCATCTGAGTTCAATCACTCTGAGTCTGCAGACAGCTGCCCCGCTCCCACCCGCACTCCTGATGAGCCTCAGAGAAGGGTACGGCCTGGCCCTTGTCGCCGGCACCAACAGCCCGTGAGAGACTGTGGATGCTGCGGGACGGCCCGTGACGCTTGCCCCGAGCCTGTTGGTTTCCACTGGAGCAACGGCTTTTCATGGAATGGAGAGATTCTAGAGCTTGGGGTGAGGAGCCCGAGTGTCACGCTCGCAGGTGGCACACAGCACTGTGACGTTGACAGTGACACGGACAGAGGATTTATAAGCCGCCCCAAATGAAAACAGATGAAAGGGGCGATGGGATCAGCTGAAGGAGGAGTAAGATCAACAACTAGTCATTTCCTCCTTAGATACCTTGGGTTTGACAAGTTATTCTGCCGTTGGCAGCTGCTGCCGTGTCCGTCGTGCTCAGTCAGCTGTAGCTGGAAAAGAAACGTTGCCTTTAGCAGCTGTGGGCTCACCAAAGAAAGCCCAGCCGCAGGAGAGCCCTGAACCAGCCTGGCAGGAGCCCCTTGTTCTGCAGAGAAGGCCAAGCCCTGCGCGCTGGCAGCTGGGACACCCCATGGCTAAACGAGAGGAAGGCTGAAGCTGCGGGTGTCCCTGCTGAGGCCTGCACTGTTCCCTTCCCGAGAGACAAAGCATACAGGCAGGAGACCATCAGAAAGGATCCGATCGAGGGATCCACAGGGATGTCGTTCCCACAGGAAAACTCGTCCCTTTTGATCTAAGTTGCGCTAACTGTGTGGTTGCAGCCCTTTCTAGGGATGTTTCGCTGCAGAGTGTCATACTGGGCTTTGGCCTATGGGTATTTTAAATGAACTTGTACTAAATGTTCTGAAACCAAAGGAAGCAGGAGGCATGCCCGGGTGTGGGCATCTATATGTAATTTAAACTGCTTAGCTGGAGAGGTTGTTATGGTGGTTTTGCTAAGCCAACTATAGAGAGAGAAGATCGTCTCCACAGTTTTTGAGTCAAGCAGATTGAGAGAAAAGCAAAATCCTGAGAATCTGGGGAAGGAGAAGGGCAGTTTTGAAGGAGGAAGGAATATTCAAGGAGCAGCAGCAGGCAGGGAGGTGCGTGTTCATTTTCACTATCATAAAGGCTCCAGCCTGGCGCAGGAGCAGTGGTGGCCCTGAAGGCCTCTGCTCCATCCCAGCCCCACAACCTGGTCATCTCTGCTCTATCTGCTGCCACCTCCTGGCCTTCTCCCTCTGAGAGCAAGCCGAGCAGTGTCCGCCCCACTGAATGGGAAAGTTTTCACTAAAATAGCAAAATCAATCAAGTGATGTTCTCTTTTTTTCTGGAGGCCAAGAATACTACAGCCTGCCTGCAGGAAGAGTGCGAGCGACTGAGGTTTTGTACCTGCCTTCTGCTTGGTCACGTTCTTCCTCCAGCAAGACAAACACAGACATACAAAACATCCACTTTCTGACAATGTTTTCCTTCCTTTCTGCTGTGCAGCTCTCTGAACCATCCTCCTCCTCCTCCGTCACCCATCCCACAGACTCATATTCCTCGGGGGTGTCATCTTTAATCTCATGCCCTTCCCTGCTGTCCTCCAATGACAAGGGCAGCAAGGACGACAAGGCCAGCAAAGGCGACGAGGGCAGCGAGTGTGACAGTGGGGACAAGGTCGAGGGTGACAGTGGCAACGAGGGTGATGAGGGTGACCAGGGCGAGGGTGGCAACAAGAACAGTGAGGGTGACAGGGGCGACCAGGATGATGAGGGCGACAAGGGCAACAGGGGTGATCAAGGACGATGAGGGTGACAAGGGCTCTGTCTCCCTGACACGCGTTTCCCCAAAAGCAGCAGCTCCTGTTTACGATGAGCAGAACGAAGACTCGTGCATCATCCGGATCAGTGTGGAAAACAACATCGGCAACATGTACAAGAGCATCCTAGTGAGTGGAGTGGAACAGCAAAATGGTTTGGGGGATGTTTTCATCCAGGGTGACTTCAACAAATGCTCTTTTAGTTTTGCAAATACCTGTTAGCTTAGCTGACCGATGTAACCTGGCTCGAAAGGGAAAATGCCAAGCATTACAGTTCCAAATGTATGGAACGTGGTATGAATGGGGGGTTTGAAAATATCTTTGTGGAAGTTTCTGGTCTTTTTCTCTAGCTGGGACTAGGGGTTCAGGCAGTACCGGGCAATGGCCAGGGGAGTGCAGGGCCTGTGTGGGACCGTGGCTGACGTGATGCGATCGCTGCAGGCACCTGATGGAGACTGAACTGTTGAGAAAACATCCCAGGTCCCTCAGAGCCTGGCAGGAGGAAAAACACAGGGTACCTCTTGGCACCTTTTGGCTACCTTGTGATTTTAATGGTCTGACCTCCCCAAGCCGCAGAGTGCAGCTCCCCAGGGGCCTGACAGATTTGGCTACTGGCAAGGCAAATTTTCCTTATGACTGCGTAAGGCTCTGGAGGGAGCCTCGTGTCTGCTCCGGGTGCACAGCACTTCCCCAGCAGACAGTAAACCCAGGTACAGGGCCAAAAGTCTTTGCAGGATGTCGAAGCGTTTATCACAGGAGACTGCAGATTAATTGGTGTCTGCAAACAACAGATAGAGCAGCTATTTACGTGGGCTTTCACGGCTAGAACAGCATCTCCTCTCTCAGTGTTTGCTCGGAGCGCAGACCCTGTCGTTTACTGCTGTCTCTTCTAGTGCAGTTCTGTCATCTTGAACTAGAAAACCACCACATGTGATAAATCTTGTGGTTAGTATCGAGCAGCACCTGGTACTTAGTCACTGACTGTCACGTTAAATAGGAACGGCTCTGACGGGAGGCTGAGGGATGCCTCCCACTGAGTTCTGAGGTTCAGGATGGAGCCCTTTGCTTGCTTGGACAGGCGACACTAGTACTTGACAGCAGCCTCTCCTCTGCCCGCGCCCCCTTGGTTTCAAGAATGATGGAGTATAGTGAAATGCTCTTGAGGGATACAGACCTGGAATCCCGAGAGCACATTCCAACTCATTGCAAATGGACTGGATCCGATCTGACATCAGAGCATTAGAGCACACCCGTGCAGTTATCAGGCAGGGCAGGCACCGTTAGAGAATCACGCATACCATTTTCATCTATAATGTATGTGTCTGGCCCACTCTCTTATAAGAATTCTGTATTTAGCAGGACCACGGAGTGGTTTGATCAAACTGTTCATCCCAATAACCAAATCTAAAACTTCTTATGAGAAACTTCTTAACAAAAGAACCTGAAAGGGTTGATTGATTTTCAGAGTGCAGTTTACAAATAGCACTGAATTCCATCAGTTCTCTGAGGGGAGGGATTGATTTACAAACATCCCCGCTGCACATTTGGATTGGTTGAGCCCAAGTTCTTTCTGCAAGTTTTATTTTCTGCACGTTTTATTTTCTGCGTGTCATGTTGTGATTCCGCGTGTGACTTTTTCTAAAACTCTTTCCATATACTGTAAGTTTTGCTTTCTGTGTCACCTCTTTATAAAGGAAGAGAAAAAAGCTTCCCTTTGAATGCTTGTCTTTTCCCCTTTTTAATAAGGGGCTTTTGTTCCAACAAAGGGAAGATTTAGATTAGATCTTAGGAAGAATCTTTTTGTAGAACTTCTGCCTCTTTCTGGGGCAACCATTAAGGAAAAGGATTGATTGAAACCAGATTCAAGTGCAAGTTTATGAATCTTTGTGTTCATTTCTGTGACTTTCAAATAATTGTAGCAGCTCTTCATCTGGACGTGATCTAGTTCATGAAAATTTCAAATAAAGGGAGCTGATAAAAGTCGGATATATACATCTGGAGATAGTGCTATTTCTACCTGAGTCTGATCCTCATTGTGCAGTCCTGCACTTACCAATTTGGAAACACCATCCTTTAGAACTCACTTCATGTTGTTCTTTTGATCCTGTTCATGTCGCCAACCCAGCTGAGCAGCCAAGTGTTTCAGCCAGAGACTGATTTGGAAGTTAAGCTAGTTGATAAATTAGGACTTGAGTTTGTTCCTTAATGTTTATTTTTGTGAGGCTCGGAGAGCTCCAAACTCAATCTCTAGTTTTTTTAAAACGCAACAGAAGCGATTCCAATTGACAGCAAGCAGTTGAAGGATGTTTCCACCTAAAGATTCTGCGGTATCGCTCTGAACTATTCCATTACTGCTAATTTCCTTGTGATGAAGTTCTGCACAGACAGGCATCCAAAGATGGAAATTAAATTTACAAAATAATTTAATTTCACAGAAGTTATCATCTGGTTCTGCTACACTTGTGATTGCGAAGTTTTCAAGCAAGAGGAGGGCTTAGGCTTGGCAGTCACAAGGTGTTGGTTAATATAAGAAGCAGCCACTCTCAGCCCTGGTTCCTGGGGCGTGAGTGATAGTTGTAGTTGCAGAATAGTGCAACTATTAGTAACTTGAGTCGTATGAGTCTTTGTATGCCCAGTATCACTGTGGCTGCCTTGTAAAACACTCCTTTTCGTGGCTGAATTTTTGTGAAGGGAAGTTTGTCAAGTGCTGATAACAATCAGTGTGATTAAGGGCCTTGTCTTTCTGCAATTCCTACAAGAAGCTTGCCAGAATATTGACCGTCTGCTCATCTAACAACGTATTTTGTCAGGAGATTGGGTTCAGAATACATTAAATAATCACAGCTTTTACCACCAATGTCAAACTTTTTTCCTTCACTCTGGGGTTTAGCACTTAGATACCAACTATTCACACTAAAATAAAACCCTCGTAAATAATTTTTAGGATGGTATCTGGGACTGGTGGGATTTCTGCAAAGAAATGATGTGTGTCAGAGTGTGTCAGAGCTCCTGTAGTAGGGTGTGTGTGCCAGGAATTTAAACTGATTATCACTTATGGACTGGCTACGTGTTTGTGATAGATCAGCCAGCTGCACACTGTCTTATTTATTTATTCATTCTGCCCTAAGGTGTGAGAGCAACAAACAGTCACAGGAAGAACACAAGGAAGTGGAGGTGAATATTTTTCTATTAATGGGCTGCTCCAGTTCACAGATACTTCGGAAATCATTAATATATGATTGGCAATGATGTTTGCTTTGGCTTGTTCAAATTAATAACATTGACAATGACTTAGCTACAAGTTACAAAGAAAAAGTGGGTACTTTGTCAGGAAAACACAGGTACATGTTTCCTTCAAGCACAAACAATGTAATTAGAGGAAGAACCTGGAATAAGGATCTCTTGCCTTTGTTTCTTTTTCATATGAAACAGCAAGAATTTACAGGAAATCCTGAAGAATTCACTAGTAAAGAAGAACTGTTGGGTTATTTGGTGAGTATTGAGTCTTATCTTGCAATGTAGTTTTAAAAAAGAAAATAATCACAGAATTACTGAGCTTAAAATATAGCAAGAAACATGAAACCCAAAATCTTGACAGTCTGCTAGTCTAACAGCATCTTTTGTCAGAAGATAGGGTTGAGAATAAATTAAATATCACAGAATTTATGATTTAACTAATGATTGTAAAGTTTCTGGGCAGGGTAGGTGTTTACTGTCAGAGGAATGACTCACATAGAAAATTAATCTGCTTTTCTCAACTATAGTTTGTAACTCCACTCCTTAAGTAAAATGAGCTTCTTTAATTTATTTTTTTCCTATATTTTGTAACAGTTGTATCATTTTCAGAGGAGGAATTTGGAAAGATGCGATTCAATAATGGAAGGAAGCAGAATGAACAAAATATCCAAGATATGCATAAAGGAAAGAAACAATTTTTTAGAAGTAAAATACAAGTTGTGTTCTTCTGCAAACAAACAAAATACATAAAGTTATCATCAACCCCACCCCCTGTAACCCTTTGTAAAGTAATTGTCAGACCACCGGAGTTCTGTTCAGTTGTTGAAAATATGTATTCTGTGCACATTCACAGCAGAAATACAGTTAATAAGAGTGGAAAGGGAGCAGTTGCCAGTTTTTAGATGTACTCACAACATTTGTGGTCTTGCTCAAAGAATAAGTGATTTTAATAAAAGCAAAGGTGACAAACTGTACAAAAATCTTTCCTGGTAATTGCCCAGCTCCTGCATGGTAGCTTCACAGAATCACAGAATCACAGAATAACCAAGTTGGAAGAGACCCACTGGATCGTCGAGTCCAACCATTCCCACCAATCCCTAAATCATGCTCCTAAGCACCTCATCCACCCTAACCTTAAACACCTCCAGGGACGGTGACTCAACCACCTCCCTGGGCAGACTGTTCCAATGCCTAACCACCCTCTCCGTGAAGAATTTTTTCCTAATCTCAAGCCTAAATCTCCCCTGGCAGAGCTTGAGGCCCCTGTCACTTGGGAGAAGAGGCCAGCACCCTCCTCTCCACAACCTCCCTTCAAGTAGTTGTAGAGATTAATAAGGTCTCCCCTCAGCCTCCTCTTCTCCAGGCTGAACAACCCCAGCTCTCTCAGCCTCTCCTCATAAGATTTGTTCTCCAGCCCCTTCACCAGCTTTGTTGCTCTTCTCTGGAGTCACTCCAGAGCCACAACATATACACAGCAATACTGTCTATCAGAAAATCTTTTTCCTCCCTTTTTATTGGAGAATTATAAGGTATAAAGATTTCACCTTGTAAACAAAAGTTGAATTTGTTTTGAGGCATCCTCTTCTTTTAGAATGATTGTCCTCCAGGACCAAAAGAGACTCCTGGGAATGTGATTGGAACAATGTTCTGCTTCCTGCTTGTGATGTTGAGCATCATTCTGCGGTTCTAATTAAAGCTTTGCAGCCAAATGCTGGTAATAACCTAGATGTGCTGGGGCCAGATGGTAAATGAACCTTTTAATGTGAACTGACATTTTTTGGAGATCTGGATGGAATTGAGACTCCTTATACTGATGGGTTTGCATCTCCATATCACGGAAACCAATGTCATATAAGTAAGATAGCAAAGAAAGCAACAAGAAAATTGGTTAGTTTTGCTCTATAAAGAGACACAGGAATTAAAACACTTCAGTGATGATTGAAGAAACTGAGAAACCAAAACGCTGCTTTACACACACAGAATCACTAGGTTGGAAAAGAGCCCCAGGATCATGGAGTCCAACCATTCCTATCAATCACTGAGCCATGTCCCTTAGCACCTCATCCACCTGTCTTTTAAACACCTCCAGGGAAGGTTCCAGGGGAGCTTCCCCAGTCAGCCAGGACTGCTGGAAGGTGATGGAAAGGGGTTTGGCCAGCACACCCCCAGCTCCTTCAATAGCCTTGGGTGGATCCATCTGGCCCCATAGACTTGTGGGTGTCTAGCTGGGCAAGCAAGGCTCTGACCACCTCCTCTTGGATCATGGGAGCTTTGTTCTGCTCCTCTAACTCCTTGGTATGTAAACAGAGGGAACAACTTTCCTTACTGTTCAAGAGGGAGGCAAAGAAGGCGTTAAGTACCTCAGCATTGTCCTCATCCCCTGTCACTGTTGTTCCTTCTGCATCCAGCAGAGACTGAATAGTTTCCTTAGTCCTCCTTTTATTGTTAATGTGTTTATAGAAAGATTTTTTATTATCTCCCACAGACTTGGCCAACCTTATTTTTAGTTGTGCCTCAGCCCTCCTGATTTTTTCCCTGCAGGATCTCCCTTCCTCCCTGTAGTCCTCCCAAGAGGCCTGTGAAATGCGGGGCTGCTTGAGGGGGAAGGTGAAGGATTTGTTTATCTCAGTGAAGGAGCTGGCAGGAATCGCTCTGTGCCTGCCAATTATGGTGACCACAAGGCTCATCTCTGGCTCGGACACCCCTGCCTGCTGCCCGGACCCGCTTGAGAGACCCTCCAGCCGGGTTGTCCTTGCTGATGGCAGAGGGGGGAGAGAAACTGGATCAGAACTGTTGGTAGCTGGGCAGAGAGAAGGACTGGATGCAGGCTGAGGGTCCAATGGGACCTAGAGAAAACCGGCTCCAACGATACGGGCTGGGGCTCCAGGGGCCCATGGCTGTGCCCCTGAGCATGCTGGTGCCACCCGGAGTGGGGCACGGGGGGCCAGGAAAGACAGCAGGGGAAGGGGGAGAGAGCAGCAGCCCGAGCCTGTGCCGAGGAAACAGCGATTTATTTCCTTTCTCATGACTAAAGAGTCTCGTGAGCCCTGCTAGCGCCGTCGGCGATCTGGCCTCTTGCAGGGCTGTGGGGAGTCCTGGGAGCCAGGGCTGCTCCTCTTCTGGGGTCGCCGGGGCCGCCTGGCTGAGCGGCTGCTGCCCTGTCTGGGAGCCGAGGGACCTGGCGCTGCCGCCTCCTTAAGGTCTCTTCCAACCCAAACTATTCTATGATACTATGATTCTCTGTTTCTCTGGTGATTCTCTGTTTCTCTGATTCTCTGATCTCAGGCATTTGGGGATGGTGGCACCAGCCCAGATGGTGCTGGAGAATGGGTTGGCACCAGGACCTAAATGTGCCAGGCCTGGTGATAGGAATGAATTAAAATGCAGGCAAAGCACGGGCTCAGCCAGTGCAACCAATGCCTCCAGGAAGGGCTCTGCTCCCTCCAGCCTCGGGAAGGACGTCTGGGGGCCAGCATGCACAGAAAGGACAACTGAGCTCCTCAGGGGGAGGCACCACTCTCTGCACGGCGAACCTTTCTCAGCAGGCTCCACGGAAGCGTCTTGGTAAAACAAGTGCTGCTAAGGAAGAACTCGCTGGCTCCAGCAGATGCAAGCAGGGTGTAGAAGATAAGGAGCAATGAAAGAATTCCAGGAGAGAATGATCCTCAGAAGGCAGCCAGCCCAGCGACAGAGAAAACCAAGTGACCAGAATGAAGTGATTAGACTTGGGGAGGGGGTGATGGGTGGCGCGGGTACAACTGAGGGGTGTGATCAGGCCTAGAGATCCCTCTCTGGAGGTACCGAGCACCACCTGGAACCTGAGAACGAATAAAAGAGTATTGGAGCCTTCACTCTGACCTTGCCTTTTCAGTAGCCAGTGCGTGTAAATCCATAACAATTTGTCCCATGAACAGTAGGCTTTGGAGCCTCAGATGAGGCTTCAGAAGCAAAACATAAGACTTTGGAGCCCAAACCAAGACTTTGGAAAGTAATATGAAGCTTTGGACACTATAAAAGTAGTTTTGGAACTTAAAAAGAGGCTTTTGCCAAGAAAATGGGGGTTTAAGCCTTCAAAATGAAACTGTGGACCCTAAGAAAACACTCTGGGTAACAGAAGACATGTTAGAAATGATGATTTCAGCCCCAAAGGTGAGGCAGGGATCTCCCAGGGAAGTGCTGGGACCATGCCATGGACGCAGGGCTCTGGGATGAGGGCACAGGCAGGAGCTGATGGGACACAGGGGTAGATGCGGCCTGGGGACACCCTGAGAGCCCCCACGGGCCGGGACGACCCAGCTCCCACCCCTCCCAGCGGAGCTCCTGCCCCTCCCGGCCGGAGCAGCAGTGGCAGGGGGGCCCTTTGTGACCTCACAGCCGACGCAGCCTCAAAAGGTCAGTGTCTGACCAGACAGCAACGGGAAAGGGCAGAAGCACGGAGTCGGCGAGGAGACTCCAAGCGCAGCCCACATCTTTCCCTCACGTCCCAGCAGCCCCAGCTCATCTCCCCACACCCCCAATTTTCTCCATCCCACAGGATGGTGAAGAGACCCCCCAGCTTCCCCAGGGTGGCCTGGGAGGAGGTGTTTGTACCCCAGAGCAGCTCCCGGCTGGAGCCCCTTGAGGTGACCATCATTCAGCCACTGCAGCCCAGTGAGTGAGGGCAGGGTTGGGTTGGAGCTTGGAGAACAAGTCTTAGGAGAAGCAGCTGTGGGACCCGGGGTTTAGCCTGGAGAAGAGGAGGCCCAGGGGGAGACCTTATCACTGTCTACAAGTGCCTGAAAGGAGGTTGTGGACAGCTGCCTCTTGGTCTCTTTTCCCAAGTCATAGGACAAGAAGGAATGGCCTCAAGCTGCACCAGGACAGGTTCAGGTTGGACATTTGGAAACATTTCTTTACCAAAAGGCCTCTCGGGCACTGCAACGGCTCCCAGGGAGGTGGTGGAGTCATCACCCCTGGAGGCTTTTAAAAGCTGGGCCGATGAAGCGCTCAGGGATCTGGTTTAGTAGTGGAAAGGTATGGTTGGGCTTGAGGATCTGAAATGTCTTTTCCAACCTAGGGATTCTATAATGCCGAGCTCCTGTTTCCTGGGCACAGCAGCAGCCGGAGCCCCACGGGCAGGGGGCATGGCAGGGCTGGGATGCCAGGGTTGCTGGGGGCCAGGAGCCACCCCTGCAGAGCCTCCATCCTCAGCCATGCCATGCTTAAAGCCCTTTGCCCAGTTTGGGAAGCTCGTTGGCAAGGATGCTGTGTCCCACCAACTCATTTGTGTTTGCCCTCCCTGTAGGCGAGACTTTGCCAGAGAAAAATCCAGAGAGCCTAGAGCTCCAGACTCTGCCAGAGAAAAATCCAGAGAGCCCAGAGCTCCAGACTCTGCCAGAGAGAAATCCAGAGAGCCCAGAGCTCCAATCTGAATGGGATTCTGGGAGCACCTCGTTGCCTTCTGAGCTCTTCAGCAGCAACACGAGCATTTCCCAGGATTCCGTGAGTAAAGGGCCCCAGAACCAGTGGGGCTGGCACAGCCTCACTCTTCCCGGGGAGAGGGTTCCTGCTGTCCCCAAGCAGGGACAATCCGGGGGCAGCACTCCAGTGTCCCAGCAGCAGCTCCACACCTCCTGGCCACCAGAGAGCTGTAGGGCCATCAGAGGGTGTCCATGAGCCCAGCCCTCCTCCTGCTGCCCTGGAGACCCTCTGCTCTCATCCTTTGCCTGCAGAAACTGCACTCCTGCTCCCTGCCTTCCTGTGGGCTCTGCTGCCAGCACTGCTGGGCGTCTCTTGCACGAGCCGCTCGCCTTGCTCAGCCAAGCAGCACCGTCAGGGTGCTCAGCGTGACATGTCTTCTCTCCCTTCCTTCCTCCCGCAGGTGTCTGGAGAATCCACCCAGTCTGATGGGCTGACTGATGGTCTCCTCGAGGCAATCGACAACTTGACTGCAGATGAAATCTGTGTACAGCAGAGGGGCCGGAATATTCTAGAAATGGCCCTGATGGACACTGACTCTTGTCTGAGAGATGTAAGCACCCCGGGGCTGGATTACCCTGCCCACCAGCCCCGTCAGGCCCGGTTCTTCCCTCCTGCCCTAACCCAGATCTCTGGGGCACCTGGAGCCATTCCAAGGCAGCGGAGGGATGGGAAGGGCAGCAGTTCAGTGGATGCTTGGGCATGGCTGCACTCCCTGGGGCAGCAGCATCCTTCTCTGTGTCCTCTCCAGGTGCCAAAGATCATGAGAGGAATCCATAGAAATGTGGAGGACATCCACAGGGAGGCAGCCTGGCACATCCTGGTCCAGCTCCTTCTCCTGTTTACCCAGTGGAGGCCCAGGGAAGCCGTCAGGAGCCTCTTGGAGATCTCTCCAATGTGTGACAGGTACTGGTCGTGACAGCACGGAGAGCTGCCCAAGCCAGAGCCCCACCACCACGTTTCTCCCTGCCACATGGGGAACCCCCTTCCTCCCCCTCCTACCTGCCCAGGCAGGGCCCCCAGGGCCCCCAAGGGATGGGGGTGGGATGGGGCAGGGCTGATCCAGCGCTCTGGGTTTGCAGTGCTGCCCTGGCCATGTGGCAGGCGATGATCTCCCTGCCTAAGACTTTGTGGAACGTCTTGACGGAGCTGCTCGACGTGCTTCAGGACCAGAGGCTGCGCAGGGTGTTCCGCTGTGCCACGGACGATGCCTTCATCTTCCTTTTGTCTGTGAGTGACCGTGATCCCTACACATGGACACAGCCCCTCTGCTTCCCTCCTGCGGCATCCCCTGCGCGGCTCTGCAGCCTGGACACCTGAGGCAGGGCCAGAGGAAGGGGCAGAGTCATTGCTGGGGCCAGGCCTTCAGCACAGCCTGAGGAGGCTTCAAGCCAGCGCCCGTGCCTCGCGCCTCCTTTGTGGCAGAGAGGTGCAGGGAGCCCAGCAGGCTCTGCTCCTCTCACTGCTCTCTGTGTTTCAGTGGCTGTTCATCAATGACTTTGGAGCAGAGGAGTTTGCTGCCCTGTATGAAGCCCAGAGATTCCTGAGGCATGCGAGCCCGGTGATGCTCTCCCTGGCGCTCAGAGCCCTCGTCATGCTTTCAGAGACACCTAAGAAGGTGAGCGAGGTGTAGCCAAGTGGAGCCGTACTGGCGGCTGGGGCCCGGGGTGGTGGGAATGTGCTGGCTTGGCATGGGCTGGGGGTCAGAATGGTGGGTGACAGTTCCAGTCCCCCTTCCTGCACTGGAGGGGGCTTGAGGGTGCCTGTGGGACTCTCCAGGCACAGAGGGAAACAAATCCATCTGCCCCTTCTGGCTGGTCAGCAAGTGGGGTGGCTGACAGCTCTCCTGCACTCCCTTCCAGTCCTCGAGCTCTCTCCACATGCCCATCAGCAGCCACTGCCTGCCAGGAGGTGCTGCAGCCTCTCCTGTCCCACCTGTGGGGAAGCTGAACGGCAGGGAGCTGCTCAGGGCTATTTTTGCCAGTGTGGTCTTTTCCCCCTTCACGACAAGAAAACGGTTTCACACAGGCCAGAAAAATGATGGTCCTGCTGCCAGATGTGATGGAGAACCTGCAGGACACCAGCGGTGATGACAGGATGAAGGCCCTGCAGCTCCTCAGGAACGTGATGGATCCCATGCTGAGGAAGGAGGCCAGGCCCATGGTTCTGCCACTGGCGGAGAAGCTCCTGCCCCTCTTTGACGACGTAAGGAGGCGTGGGGGTGTCAGCCCCGCAGGGTGCTCTGCACTGACGCTGCCCCTCAGCACGGCCCAGGCGGCAGCAGACGGGCAAGAGGACTCTCCTCGCTCCTCCCGTGGTGCCGTTCGGGGCTCAGGGCCGTTCGGCCACAGCTGCAGCTCTGCCCCACAGCCCTGGTGCTGGGGATCCAGCCACAGCGTGTCCGCCCTTGCAGCCGCCACGCTAACACCCTCGCTCGCCGTGTGCAAGAAGTGGCTGTGGCTGAATCCCCCTGTCCTCCTCCCTTGCAGGAGCACAGCGAGGTGCGGCGGCTCTCCATCCTCCTCTTCGGAGATGTTGTGAAGGCAGTGGAGGGGAGGCACAAGAGGAATATGAAGAAGAATGTGTGGAGGGCCCTGATCCCACTATTCCTCCACATGAACGATGAGATGGAGAGCGTGGCCAAGGTGCGGCGAGCAGGGACTGGGGTGGCGGGGAAGGGCACGTGGACACCACGGGGGTGGCCTTGGTGTGCGGGTCAAGGGCTGCTGGACGTCAGAGCCTGGGAATGTGTCCCCCCAGGGTCCCACCGCTCCCCTCATTCCCTGTGCTGGTCCCAGCACGGGCGGCCGCAGCAGAGGGTGAGGAGTTGGGGTCCCCCCACAGCCCCTCTCTCCCCATTCTGCCCTCCCCCAGCCCAGGGTCCCAGCAGCACTGGAGTACCTGGCACAGACATTTCCCAGCCCTGCCCTGCCTCCTCCAGCAGGAGCAGCCCAAGGCCACGGGACACACCAGTCCCTTTAGGCTTCCCAGCTCTCCCTGCAGGAGTGGGAGGCCACGGCTTTGAGCCCTAATCCCAGTTCCCAGGGATGTTCCCAAGACCTCCAAGGCTTTGGCCCACAGTCTGTCCCAGCTCCAAGAGAACATCCTCAGAAAATCCCAGGAATGAACCCCTGCTCCCCCAGCTCCCTTTGCACCGGGACAGTCACCTCAGTGTGCACCAAGGGGCCGCACGTCCAGGGTGAGGAGAGCCAGCTTGTTCCCCAGCCGGGGGCAGAGAGAGCAGTTGGAAGGGAGATAGAGCCGGAGGGGGACCCACCCTGCATCCCAGGATCAAAGCTTGGCCCCCTCGGAGCACAGAATGAAGGAGTGGGACAGCCAAGCGTCCTGCTGGAGGATGAGCCAGCAGTGGCCCAGGTGGCTAAGAAAGCCAATAGCATCTTGGCTTGGATCAGAAACTGCTTGGCCAACAGGACCAGGATTGTGCCCCTGCACTCAGCACTGGGGAGGCCACACCTCGAATCCTGGGTTCAGTTTTGGGTCCTGCACTACAAGAATGACATGAAGGTGCTGGAGCACGTCCAAAGAAGGAAAACAAACTGCTGAAGGTGCTGGAGAATAATTCTTACGAGGAGCAGCTGAGGGACCTGGGGGTAGTTTAGCCTGGAGAAGAGGAGGCTGAGGGGAGACCTGATCACTGTCTACAACTGCCTGAAAGGAGGTTGTAGAGAGGTGGGTGTTGGTCTCTTCTCCTGAGTGATAGGATGAGAGGGAATGGCCTCAAGCTGCATCAGGGCAGGCTCAGACTGGACGTTAGGAGAAATCTCTTCAGCCAAAGGGTTCTCAGGGACTGGAATGGCTCCCAGGGAGGTGGTGGAATCACCATCCCTGGACGTGTTTAAACGCCAGGCAGATGAAGTGCTCAGGGATATTGTTTAGTAGTGCACAGGTACGGTTGGACGTGATGATCTCAAAGGTCTTTTCCACCTGTGGATTCCAGGATTCTGTGATACATGGGAGTGCTGCTGGCTCCGTCCTGCCCTGGTATCTTCAGGACTCCAGCCCTGGGCTCACATGGCTTTGCTCCTCAGCCTGCCCCCACCCCTGGCTGCAGCTCCGCAGCTCTCTAGGATCTCTGTGCTGATGGCCGGCGGTGGGAGATGCCTGAGGTGGCAGCTGCCCCATATTCCCACCCTGGGCTGGAACCCAATTCTGGCTCAGACCCTGCTGGGAACAGCTCAGAGCCCAGATGAGAGGAGGAGGATGCCAGGTCTCCTTCCTTGGGCTCTGCCACCATCTTCCAGTTTTTGCTTTTCTGCAGGCTTCCAGGGACACGTTCCTGGTCTGCTCAGAGTTCCTGGGATGGAGGAAGCTCAACTGCCTGGCCCAGACATATCAGTACCCTGAGGTGGTGATGTGCTTGGTAAGGAGAACCCCAAAGCCCCGGGCTGGGCTGTCCCCCATGTCCGTGAGCCCAGAGCCCATGCCTGCCTCCTCCTTCCCTGTCCTTGAGCACACAGCCCCCACGGGCTCTTCTCCAGCCCTACTCCCCTTCTTGTCCTGGATGCTGAAGGAGATGCTGCCCAGCCCAGCTCTAGCAGTGGGACGGGGGGTGGGCGGGTGGGACAGAGGCTGGTGGAGAGCCTGGCACACCCAGGTTCTCTCCGAACCTCAGCTACGGAGCGTCTCGACCAGCTCTGTGTTTTTCTGCTCCACATAGCTGGAGTGCAACAGGAGGCGAGCGGAAAAATTCCTGCACCAGAGCCTGCCCTACCTGCAGAACCCTCAGGTCACCTTGCGTGTGACGGCCGTCTCGTTCCTGGGTGAGCCACAACCCCGGGTCCCTCTCCAATCTTTGTCATCTCTAAGGTCTCTTCCAACCTAAAGCATTCCATGGTTCTGGGACTTTTTCCAAGGGCACAGAGTGATAGTACGAGGGCAATGGCTTTAAATTGGGGTGGGGGGAAGTGTAGATCATACTTTAGGAAGAGGTTCTTCACGATGAGGTTTGGGGGGGCCTGGCTCAGGTTTCTCAGAGAAATTGTGGTTGCCCCATCCCCGAAGGTGTTCAACATCAGGTTGTTGGGGATTTAAGCAGCCTGGTGGAGTGGGAGGTGTCCCTCTCCATGGCAGAGGAGTGGATCTGGATGGGCTTTGCGGTGCCTCTCAACCCGAGGAGCACCCACCATGCCGGTGGGACTGGGAGGCAAGCTGCATCCCAGCACCCTGGGCACTGCCCTTCCCGGGATCACCCTGCCCTGGGGCCGGGAGCTGGCAGTGCTGGGGAGCAGGAGGTGTGACCAAGTGCTCTTTCCAGCTCTGGCCACACAGTGCCTTAGGAACTGGAGCTCAGAAGATCTGATGGAGTTCTGCAATGGTGAGCAGGGGCAGGACTTGGGCTGGTGGGGCAGGGACAGAGCCTGGGAAGAGCTGCCATGCTCGGTTCTGCTCCAGGGAGATGCTTCAGGGGCAGAGGAACGTGTCGGGGGCAAATGGGCCATTCCCCAGCACCAACTTCCAGCTGCCGTCTGTCTCAGCTGCACCTCCTGGCCAAGAAAAGAGATGACCGGGGCTGGGAGGGTCTGGGGAGACTCCTGGGGGTCCCTGCAGGCAGTGGGGTTCATCTTCAAGGGGACCTTAGAGGAACATTCCAGCAGGAAAAGGGGCTCCAGGAGAGCTGGGGAGGGGCTCTTGTTCAGGACGTGCAGGGATTGGATGAAGGGAAGAGTTTTGAGCTGAAAGAGGGGAGATCGAGACAAGACCTTAGGAAGAAAAGTTCTCCTGTGAGGGTGGAGAGGCCCTGGCCCAGGCTGCCCAGAGAAGTCGTGGCTGCCCCATCCCTGGAGGTGTTCAAGGCTAAGTTGTATGGGGCTGAAGCAGCTGGAAGTGTCCCAGCCCATGGCAGGGGGGTGGCACTGGATGGGCTTTAAGGCCCTTTCTGACCCAAACCATTCCATGATTCTCTGATTTCTGCTTCCTGCCGTTGCAGCCCTCCTGCCCTTGAAGGAGGACCCAGATCCCTCGGTCAGGTCCCTGGCAACTGAGACCTCGGGCCTCCTGTCGAGAATGAGGCCCACTCCAAGATGGAGGCTGCGCTGGCTGCGCTGCTGGCTCTTCTGAACCTTGGAGAGACCGAGTTGTCCTCCCAGAGGGGATGCGTTCCAATCTCTATTGTCTTTAATAAAGCTGGAAGAACAAGCTGTGTCCCATAGTGGCTTCCCATGGGAGCAGCCCAAGTGTCCCTCCTTGAGCACTGCGTGCAGGCTTGGGCTCCATGGGATAACAAGGATCTAAAGCTCCTGGAGAGCATCCAGAGGAAGGCATGGAGCTGGTGAAGGGTTTGGAGAAGAAGCTGTGTGAGGAGCAGCTGAAGTCATGGGGTCTCTTCAGCCTGGAGGAGACCGAGGGGAGACCTCATGGTGGTCTGCAGCTTCCTCAGAAGGTGAGGAGGAGGAGAAGGTGCAGAGCTCTTCTTTCTGGTTACCAACGACCAGACCCGAGGGAATGGCAGTAAGATGTGCCAGGGGAGGGTTAGGGTGGACATTAGGGAAAGGTTCTTCCCCCAGAGGGTGGTGGAGCACTGGAACAGCTCCCCAGGGCAGCAGTCAAGGTGCCAAGGTGCCCAGCAGCCGCAGGGATGCGGAGCTGGGTGGGCCTGGGGAGAGGAGCAATGGCCTCAGCAGCAACCAGAGAGAGACCAGACACCTGCAGCGCTTCTCCAGGCTCTGGAGCCCTCAGGGTGCCCTGAAGCGCACCTGCCCACCCTCAGCCCTCCATGGGAGTTCCAGGGACAGGTTTCCATGGGTTGGGGTCCAGGTCCCTGAGCCTTGCTGGGAGAGAATCTCTTTGCTCTCGGTGCAGCAGAGCCACCCGGCCGGTCCCTGCTGAGGCCAACGGGGCAGCTCCCACAGCAGGACGCAGCAGTGCATACAACAGCCCAAGGAACGGCAGCACCAGGACAAGGTTTGCCCAGCCTTGAGGTCTTCAAGGCTGGGTTGGATGAGGTTTTGAGAAACCCGACCCAGTGGAAGGTGTCCCTGCCCACGGCAGGGAGTTGGAAGGGGATGGTCCTTTCCAATTCAAACCATTCTCTGATTCTGACCTCAGTTCTGGCATGGAGGAGACCCAGGGCAGAGCCCATGTCTCTGCCCCTCTGCACCCCTGGGAACTGGGGAGCCTGTGTCCCTGCCAGGGAGCAGAGCAATGCTGGGGTGTCCAAGCAATGAGGAAACATTTGGGATTCGTGCTGGGCAGAAGCCCCAGATTCAAGGTCAAAGCCCAGCCCTGCAGCTCCCACCCGGGGCTGCTGCTGGGGACACACGGGCAGCCCTGAAGGTTGGCTTTGGGCTCCATGAGGCTCCTGGGGGCTGGGATGGGGCGTTTGGCAGATGAAGTGATGGAGCTGAACCCGCAGCCCCATCCTGGCCTTGTCCTGCAGCAGAAGCACAGGGAAGCCCAGTCCTACTGGTAGCCCCAGAGCTGAGCTGCTGCCCCGGGGAGCAGAGACACCTGGACCCACTCAGCCCTCAGCTGTCCCACATGAGAGCAGTCAATGTGAGCAGACAAAGCTCTCCAGGTCACTCCTGGTGGAGCCAGGCTTTCTCCAGGCAGAAATGGACCCTGGGGCTGCCATGCAGTCCATGCTTTGGGGGGCCGTGTCACACCCAAGTGGCAAATGGAACCAACAGAGTTGTTTCCCAGCCCTCACCTGAGCAAATGACAGCAGCGATGCTCTCATGGGAGCATGGCGAGGCCCCCAGGGTGGTCACTGGGCACTCTCCCAGCTGGGCTTCAGTCATACAATCATTGAATCATAGAATCATAGAATAACCAGGTTGGAAGAGACCCACAAGATCATGGAGTCCAACCATTCCCATCAATCACGAAACCATGTCCCTCAGCACCTCGTCCACCTGTCCCTTAAACCCCTCCAGGGAAGGTGAATCAACCCCCTCCCTGAGCAGCCTCTGCCAGTGCCCAATGACCCTTTCCATGAAAATTTTTTTTCCTAATGTTCAGCCTAAATCTCCCGGGGCAGAGCTTGAGGCCATTCCCTCTTGTCCTCTCCCCTGTCCCTTGGGAGAAGAGCCCAGCTCCCTCCTCTCCACAAGCTCCTTTCAGGGACTCGGAAAGAGCAATGAGGTCTCCTCTCAGCCTCCTCTTCTCCAGGCTAAACACCCCCAGCTCTCTCAGCCCATCCTCGTAAGGCCTGTTCTCCAGCCCCTTCACCAGCTTCGTTGCTCTTCTCTGGACTCGCTCCAGAGCCTCAACATCCTTCTTTTGTGGTGAGGGACCCAGAACTGAACACAGTATTTGAGGTGCGGTCCCACCAGTGCCGAGTCCAGAGGGAGAAGAACCTCCCTGGACCTGCTGGCCACACCGTTTCTGATCCAAACCAAGATGCCATTGGCCTTCTTGGCCTCCTGGGCCACCGCTGGCTCATGTTCAGTCACTGTCAACCAACACCCCCAGGTCCTTCTCATCCTGGCAGCTTCCCAGCCAGACTTCTCCTAGTCTGTAGCTGCTCAGGGTTGTTGTGCCCCAAGTCCAGGACCCTCCATTTCGCCTTGTTAAACCTCATCCCATTGGTCTCAGCCCGTGGATCCAGCCTGTTCAGATCCCTTTGGAGCCTCCCAACCCTCCAGCAGATCCAGCTTCCACCCAGCTCAGTGCCATCCGCAAACTTGCTAAGGGTGCGCTTGATGCCTCCATCCAGGTCACTGATAGGATGGGGAGCCCTCTAGGTAAGAGAGTGCTTTGATACCCTGGAGCTCGATTATGGTGACGATGCGATCGAGTGCCTGTGGGTTAAAACCAGAGGCACTGGTGAGACCGCTCCTCGAATCCTGGGGTCAGTTCTGGGCCCCTAACCACAAGAAGGATGTTGAGGCTCTGGAGCGAGTCCAGAGAAGAGCAACGAAGCTGATAAAGGGGCTGGAGAACAAGAGGAGCGGCTGAGAGAGCTGGAGGTGTTTAGCCTGGAGAAGAGGAGGCTGAGAGGAGACCTCATTGCTCTTTCAGAGTCCCTGAAAGGAGCTTGTGGAGAGGAGGGAGCTGGGCTCTTCTCCCAAGGGACAGGGGACAGGACGAGAGGCAATGGCCTCGAGCTCTGCCAGGGGAGGTTCAGGCTGGACATCAGGAAAAACTTTTTCATGGAAAGACTCATTGGACACTGGCAGAGGCTGCCCAGGGAGGGCGTTGATTTGGGAGGGTCTTATGGGGATTTTGAGGGTCCTGGGGGTTTTGGTGGGGGGGGTCAGAGGGAGTTTAGGGCATCATGTGGATGGTTTACGGGGTCTTGAGGGGGCTTAGGGGAACCGACAGAGATGTAAATCTGAAGGAAATCCACCTACAAAAATTGATCTGGATTTTCTTCCTATGAAAAAACATTGAAGGGTTTAGGAACACTCTGGAAGACAAAAAGAAGGGCTCGCAAACACAATTTATTTTACAAACATGTTTAAGGGAACTGTCCTCTATAACATAAACCCAGGCTAAGCACACTTCTTAATCCATGAGATCGTTTCCTCCATCCCAGACGTGACTAGTGAACACAGCGCAGGGTTTGGAACTCATGTCAGTAACAGGGCAACAGCTCAGATAACAGGTTTGGTTTCTTTGCTGAACATTTGTATGATCTGTATTGCAGGGAGTATCTGAAAATGTCTCAAGTCAACTGGAAGGAGAAATGCCGTCTTTTTTTAGGTGAAAATGGTGTATTTATATAAACAAACCAAAATTCCCATATAAGCATTAATGAGTAGATTGGATTTGGGGGGTTGAGGGCGTAGGGGTTGGTTTATGGTTTTCACACTTGAATTCTTTTTTTTTTTATAAAAAAGAGCCTGAAACTTTAAAAATAATGAAAATTTTCTGCCAAAATCCTCTTTTCATTGTCACTCTCTGAAGCCCATTTTAATTAAAAATATAAATTCAGCAATATAAATTCAACAAGTTCTCCACAAATATTTAAAAATTGGAAACACTCTTTCATCTTTCCCACACTGAGAAGAAACAGCTTAAATTTTAAATTAATGCAGTGACTATTGCATGGGTCGTTGTGTGAGGAAATCACGGAAGGGAAGTCTAAGAGAAGAGTATTGAGTTGCATTTTCATTTTGAAAGGAATTTGGTTTGGGGGTATTTTTGCCTTTTACAGGAGAAGTGCTACAATCCATTCCACCCCTGTCAGGGATTTCCCATTAAGTGCACCTCCCAGCAAGCCACACTTCCCACTGGTTCAGTTTTCAAAGAAACTCTTAAGATTGAAGAAGGAAAGCCAGAAAGATTTTGCTGATCCATTTTTTCAGACAAAACTATTTAATCCAAGAATGCTGGTTAGAGCACAGGGAGGTTTCAAACACCTGGGGCAGCAGCGTTGCTGAACAGGAGCCACACAAAGGTTTGAAGAGGTTTAATTTGAGAACTTTGCTCAGTTCAGCTCGACCTCCTTGAATGGCAGCAAAGTCTCAGGCCATTCCTGATGACCCCAAGAAAAGTTCTCAGTACTGGCAACAGAGATGGTGAACTAGACACTTCAAGAGTAGGAAGCGTATATGTTGAGTGAAGCACAGAAGTAATGTGCACTGGACAAGTTATTTAACCCTAACCCTAAACATAACCCTAACCCTAATGACCCAACCCCTAACCTGAACCCTAACCCCAAACCTTACCCTGATCCTAACCCCTAACCTTAACCCTAACCCTAACCCCCTAATCCTAACCCAGACCCTAATGGCCCTAACCCTAACCCTCTAACCCCTAATCCTAACCCCCTAACCCCCAACCCTAACCCAACCCCCTAACCCCTAATCCTAAGGCCCAACCCTAACCCAACCCCTAACTCCCAACCCTAATCCCCTAACCCTCAACCCTAACCCCAAGCCCCTAAGCCCTAACCCTAACACCCTAACCCCAAACCCAACCCCCTAACCCCTAATCCTAACCCCCAACCCTAACCCCAACCCCCTAACCCCTAATCCTAACCCCCAAGCCTAACCCTAATCCCCTAACCCCCAACCCTAACCCCAATCCCCTAACCCCTAATCCTAACCCCCAACCCTAACCCGAATGGCCTAACCCTAACCCAGAACCTAATGGCCTAACCCTAAGCCAAACCCCCTAACCCTAACCCCCTAACACCCAACCCTAACCTCAACCCCTTATCCCTAATCCTAGCCCCCTAACCCTAATCCTAACTCTAATAACCCTAACCTTAACCCCAACACTAAACCTAACCTTAACCTCTCGCCCTATACATAACCTACACCCTAAACCTAACTATAACCCCTAACCCGTTACAGTAACACTACTCCTAAAACCCAAACCCCTAACCCTAACCCTAAACCTAACCCTAAAAAAACTCTAACCCGAAACCTAAGTCCTAAAACTAACCTTAACACTAAAACAAACCCTAATGACCCTAACCCTAACCCCTAACCCTTACCCTAAACACTAACACAAACTTTACCCTAAACCCTAACCCAAACTGTAAACCTAACCCTAATCCTAACCACAACCCTAACCCACTAAACCTAACCCTAACCCTAAACCTCTAACTCCCAAACCCTACACATAAACCCTAACCTTAACACTAACCCTATCCTAAACCTAAACCTAATCCTAACCACTTACTCTAACCCTAATCCTAGCCCTAACCCAAACCCTAATCCCAAATCCTAACCCTAATACTAAACCTAACCCTAACTCTAACTCCTAACCCTACATCCAACCCAAACCCTAGCACCTAACCCCTAACCCTAACAGTAAATCGGAACCCAAAATCTAACCCTAATTACCAAAACCTTAAACCTAAAGCTAATCATAACCCAAACCCTAACACTAACTCTAAAACTAACCCCAAATAATTAACCTAACCCTAAATCTAAACTTATTTTCTAACCCTAATACTAAACCTAAACCTAATGACCCTAACCCTAAAACTAACCCCTAAACCTTAAGTCCAATCCTAACCCCTAACCCTTACCCTAAACATAACCCTTAACCCTAACTCTAAACCTTAACCACAACCCTAACTCCTAACCGTAATGTCCCCGAGTCTAAACCAAACCCTGACCCTAATCCTCTCTTAGGAGAGGGTTAGTTAGGGTTAGTGTTTATCTTAGGGCACCATTAAGGCTTAGGGTTTGGGTTTGAGTAAAGGTGCCATTACATTTAGGGTTAGGGTTAGGATTAGGTTTATGGTTAGAGTTAGGGCACCATTTGTATTAGGGTTAGGGCTACGGTGCCATTTTTGTAAGGTTAGGGTTAGGATTAGGGCACCATTAGAGTTAGGGTTAGGGTTAGATTTAGGGTTAGGTTTTAGGTTAGGTTAGGGTTCATTTTAAGCTTAGGATAAGGTTATGCTTTGGGTTAGGGCACCATTAGGATTAGGGTTGGGGTTACGGTTATGGTTAGGGTGCCAGTAGGGTTATGGTTAGAGTTAGAGCTAGGGGGAGGTTTGGGTTAGGTTTGGGTTAGGGTTAGTTTTAGGCTTAGGAAGGGAGAGCAGCCTCCTAAGAAAAACGCCTTCCCTGTGAGGGTTACTTGGAGTCGTGGTTCTTAAATTGAGGCTTCAGGCAGTGCTCTTTGCTACTAACTCATAATAATCCAATGGTTTGGATTGGAAGGGGCCTCAAAGCCCATTCAGTCCCACTCCTGCCATGGGCAGGGACACCTCCCACTGGACCAGGGGCTCCAAGCCCCATCCAACCTGGCCTTCAACATCTCCAGGGATAGGGCACAAACCACTGCTCTGGGCAACCTGAGCCAGGGTCTCACCATCCTTACATCTCCTCCCCAGGCCCAGGGGAGAATATCTGGGAAGTTGAAAGAGGAAAACTTCTTTAACCTGAAAGAAGAAGTGAAACTTGAAGCCCACATCAAGGTGCTTCCTCTGCCGCTGGCCGCGTGATGGGCAAAGGTGGCAAGACAGTAGGTGGGGGGTGCTGGGATGGTCCCTCTGCTCTGGGGACGTGGAGCTGGGCATCACCCCGCACCCCTGCTCACCCCGAGGGCAAACTTCTTGCAGAAATGTGACTCTGGAAAGAAAAGGAAAAACCCTTTAAATATGAAGTCGAGGCAGAAAATAGGCACAAATATCTATCAGGGAGAAACCCACTTCTCCAGAAGACATAAGGGCCAGGGATCCCAAACCCACCACCTGCGGCATCTCGTGTAGTGAAGTAGGAAGCAGACACCAGATGTAAGGATGGAGCACACAGCTCTGCCCTTCCGGGGCCACTGTGAAGCTCCAACGCCACCAGCTACGCACCAACCCCAGAGCGAGGGATAGAACCTCCATCCCTGCTCCAGGCACAATCAGCAGATGCTGCAGAACTCGGGACCTGATGGAATGGCAGGAAGATGCCACCGGAGGGTTAGGTGGAGCACCAGGAGAAGGTTCTTCCCCCAGAGGGTGGTGGAGCCCTGGAACTGCTCCTAGGGAAGTAGTCACAGCCTGACAGTGTTCCAGAAGGGTTTGGCCAATGCCCTCAGCCCCACGGTGGGAATGTCGCAGTGTCCTGCGCAGGGGCAGGACTTGGACTCAATAAGGCTCGAGGGTCCCTTCCAGCTCGGGACAGTCTAGGATTCTGTAACTTTCCCTGGCTCTTGTATCTGAGCAAAGATGTCTGGAGCCGGTTTTAACTCCCACTCACCTGTGTAAATGTTAACGGTTTGTCTCTGGCGATTTAGTCTGCGTACTTGCAGACAAAAACCCCACAGTCGCTTCCATTCTGTTGGTGAGGGATGTCCTGATGAATGCAGAGAAGCAGAATTTTGCAATACCATAAAAGGGAGGCAGTTTGGAAGCAGCACACGTTACCCATCCTAACAGACACTCAGCACAATCCATTCACCATCACACAACTCAGGGAACAGACCCAACTGACCACACATCATCTCTTCACTTGGGTGTCACAATCCAGGTTCTTGGCAGGCTGAGAAGGGAGAGCAGCCTCCTCAGAGAGGAGAAGGGAACCTGGGCCAGGGCCTCACTGCCAACATTGTGTGGAATTTGGATTGGACATTAGGAGAAAAACCCTCCCCCTTCCAATTTAAAGCCATCCCTCCTTGCCCTATCTCTCCATGCCCTTGGTAAGCCCCTCCCCAGCTTTCCTGGAGCCCAACTCAGGGAAACATTCGCTCAAGCCTCTCCCTTGTCACACACCAGGACTCGTGCTCCCAACAAGAATAATTATCCCAAATTCCAAACCCATTTCCAAAGCCTGTGTTCTCCAACAAGAGATAAACAGATTAAGTTTGTCCTGGGAAGTGGGAGCAAAGTCAGATTCACCTGAACATGGCAGACTAATTCAAAAAAATGAAGCATGCAGCCAGCAAGGAGAGGTCATGCTGAAAGATTTCATCCCAGCATGGTTAAGACCAGGTTGGAGGGTGCTTTGAGGGTGCTTCTGCTGGTGCAGAAGGTGTCCCTGCCCATGGCAGGGGGCTGGAACTGGATGGGATTTAAGGTCCCTCCTGACACAAACCGCTCTGCGATTCCATGGTTTCCTGGGTCAGCTCCTGCCTAAGGTGGCACCGTAAGAACATGAGATGCTTACGGCTCTTTCTAAAAGCTTGGACTTAGAGAGTGTCAAGACCTCTAAAGAGGAGGAGTTGAGAGTTCACATTTCACATCCCAGTAGTGCTCACGTACACGTGTCCTCACGCTGTGAAGTGTCCACTCTGAACAACCCAGATCCAGTTGCCTTTATCCTGACTTCCTTCTTGCAGGTATTTGCTGTTGAAAACAAATCAAAATCACTCTTTGCCTCTAGAATGTAGGTCAACAAAACCAGAGCTGCTGTAGGATCACGGGCAGCTGAGCGGCAGGCCAGCAAAGCATCAGAGCATCCTTACAGCAGCTGATTTAAGGCTTTCAGAGGAAAAATCCAAGTCTTAAATTTACAGATATAATGACAGGCTGCGAGGTAACGTTTACTGGTCAGGAATGAGACCAGCGATTCCAACAGAGGCTTCCACAAAAGCGTAAGCTCACTCCTTAAAGCCCGGTTGTTTCATTCCTAGCGGGGGCAGTACAGGCGGCACCAGCTACCGTGTATTTGGCAGCGAGGCCGTGTGTGTGTGTGTGGTGGGAAGGTGGCAGAGCCCAGGTACCCAAGGCCCTGACTGGAGGGGACCGTGTGACACGAGCTAAGTCGCCAGTGTCCCACCACTCACAGCAAGGCAAAGATTCCTGCTTCGTTACCTAAAAGAAAGGTGGAAACTTGCAGTTGTGTTCCAGGGACAAGTTCGGACAGGGCCCAAAAGCCTTCTCATAATTCACAATGTGAGAGCAGCGCCCAAGCCGTTACTTACAACAGAGCTTCACAGATCTTGTT
This sequence comes from Clamator glandarius, assembly GCA_033459285.1. Taxonomy (NCBI): domain Eukaryota; kingdom Metazoa; phylum Chordata; class Aves; order Cuculiformes; family Cuculidae; genus Clamator; species Clamator glandarius. Next base: position 45,575 of record JAUNZM010002370.1, read on the forward strand.
CCCGCTCCTAACTGCCACGGAATCAAAGTATTTGATGGTCTTCTTTCTCATGTCAGTGACCTGTGATTACAAGGGGACTGTTGGACAAAGCACAATCTTCTCTGCACAAACATCAAAATAAAATCGATATGGCTTTTCTCACCAGTTTTCTCTCCCCATCCAGTTCCAAACAAAAAGCCAGTTTGACTCACCACCAGAGTCCAATGATTTGTCAGGCGGACAGGGACTAAGACAACGTCTTTCTTGAAGAGATCCACATGTCTGGTCCATCTCTTCACTGCTGCGTAGCCACCAGAAGTTAGGTTTAGATAGAAGAAAGCAGTAACAGCATGAACTGCTCGATATCCTTCCTTCTTAGCTCTTTCCATCAAAAGATTCATGTAGAAATGAATGATCTGTACCATAAGGAGTAAGCTTGAGATGTAAAACAAGACTCTAGCTTCCCAAAAGAACAAAACAGCAGCAAGGGCCATGAGGTTCCTCGCCCAACGAGGATATCGTCATGCTGCAGCCAGTTTTACCTCAGAATTGAGCCAGCAATATTTCTGCAGCATGCAGATGTCACCACCAGTGAGGTTCATTTGGAAGGCACTGCTAATGACGTCATTTGGCTCCCCGTGGTGAAATGCAGCCTTGATCTCTCTCTCCATGGCCTAAAACAAACAATTAAATGGGGAAGGACTCATGAAATGGAGTAATGAGCACGCTAACAAGATTTCAGCTCAAGAACGCCTGCAATGAAGCTCAGGTACCAGCTTTTTGCTAAGTCAGTAACAGCACTTCATTGTTGGTTCAGCACCCCAACTTTCAACTTCACAGCCCAGCTTTGCCCCGGTTTGTTTTCACAAAAGGAAGCCGATATCCAACACGAGGACACCAAACACACTAAAGCAGCTGAAAAATTAACAGAAGTAGAGCAAACCCCTTTGCCATGTATTGCTGCAGCCCTTGCCAGACTGAGGGTTAAGTAAGGGAAACTGAGGCAGCTACACTGGAGTCAGGCAACCACGGGTCCAGGCTGTGCATCCAACTGGCTCCAAGACCGAGGTTGCCATCTACGTCTGGGTAAGGAATGCAAATAAACCACTAGGTCCCCTTCTTGGTTGAATCTGGGCTGGAAAACTAAGCACAGCACCTGGTTTTCCTTCTACTCACCAGACTCTGTAAACCTTTCCAACGGACAAGTTAATCTCTGCCTTTCTCCTCAACAGGCAAAACCAGACGGGGTCAATTAGATCAGCACGACCGTGACTCCAAAGAATAAAAGCAGCCAAAATTCAGGTGACCAGGGGAACCTGGACTCCCACTCCCCCTTGAACAGTCTAACTAAGTTAACGCCTCCAGCCACTGCAACACTCAGCACGCACAAAGGGCTCTGCGGGGTCCTGAGGGTCCACACACAGCTCTGTGGGAGCCTGAGGATGCACACAAGATGCTCAGCTGCCCACCAAGCACTGCAGCACTACGGATCAGCCAAAGCTTATTTTTCAGGTTACACCACCACACCAGGACAGGACAAACTCCTTTTAAGAGCCTCTGCCTCTTAGCCAGGTGAACCGGTTTAGCACTGCTGTGTTCTTAAGCCTGGCCTCACTTTTGTCCTGGTAGCAGAAGCCCCAAAAACCCTTAGGTGAGTTCAACTGAAGGAGCCCGTGGAGCATATTAAAAATCAGCATTACTGCTGACACTAGCACTGTGTCCTGTCTAACAAACCATCAGCTATGGTACCTCTGTGATTGGAGCAAAGTTGTCTGCCTTTTTGCCCGAGTCTGGGGATTTGCTTGCTTCCACACCGATGCTGCATGATTTTCTGGTTGGAACAGATGGTGGGTGTCATTGGCATAACACATCTCCTGAGATGTCGGCTCCACTCTGTTTCTGTTGGGCAAAAGGGCATGAAGTGAGCAAGGAAACACACCTTTTTGCTAGGTGATAGTGCAGAAAATCTTGCTGGTGTATAAAACTGGAAGGGTTTTTGTACACACACCCAGACAGCAAACTGCAAAGTTACTTTTTCTTGGCGAGCGCATTCCAGCTGTGCAGCGCTGCCCTCAAAGCTCAGCAGAGGCAGGAGAGGCACAAGCTCAGTTTGGCATTAAGAACCCCAGCAGAGCCTCCGCACGTGGCTACCAAATTGAGATTGAAATTAACAGCTCCCATTTCCACGATTAGAACGGTGTGATCTCAATCCCAAGCAGAGATGGAAGTCAGAAGTGTACAGCCAACCTCACAAAACAAGCCAGACCTAAAGATCCCACCGCCCAGCTTTGCAGGACGACTAAGCCTGTGCCCAAGACTTTTAAGCTGTGCCCAACATGGTAAGCGGGGAGAAGAAAAAGAGCATAGCGTGGGGCAGTTGGGATAGTCCAGAAACAAAACAAATGGCAGCAGGAACCCCTTGCTGATAGCACTACTTCTCACACAACATCCCCGCTTCCCCTGAGCAAACCAACCGGCACAAACACATTACTCACTCAGCAATACGTGAGTGAGGAGGGCGAGCATTTCTGATCACAAAGAGCTGTATTTGCTTAAGAAGTGAAATCATGAATAACACAGACTTAGCTCTGCAGCTGCAAGTTTCCCTGGCCTCTCCTCCTCCAGCGTGTTTTCCACCCTGTGAGGTGAGGGAGAGAAAAAGAGAGGAGTGAGCTCTCTATCCATACTCTCCCATGGAATTGTTCTGGAGAGAGACACACACAGAGCTAAATGACAGGAGAAGAGTGATTACAAGAGACTCTACCTGGTCACATCACCTCTTGGAGGCACCTGTGGGCCGCAAACATCTCCATCTTTGAAACCTGCACAGAAAAGCAGCCCTAGGAGAGCAAGAAGCCAGCTTGCATTTACCATCAGCTGCACAAAGTGCTCGCTTGCTGGCTGACAAATACAAAAAAACTTGTAATGACGACTGCACAGTCAGGAAGTTTGAACTTGGGCAGTTTCATAGAATATCATAGAATTGTTTGATTGGAAAAGACCTTTGAGATCATCAAATCCAACCCCTACCCATCCACTCCTAAACCAGATCCCCGAGCACCTCATCTCAGAGCAGCCTGGTCCAGTGGGAGGTGTCCCTGCCCACGGCCGGAGGCTGCGACAGGATGGGCTTTAAGGTCCCTTCCAACCTAAACCGTTCCATGATTCTACAAAACTAAGAGCACTAACACAGTGCTGGCACCAAAGGAAACCACTAGCCAGCAAAACAGTTTAACGAGCCTACTCTACGGAAGGGAACTCCTTCAGCAGTTATGCATCTTCAGCTCGCTAACTCTCACAGAAATAGCCACGCGCAGCACTAGAAATGGATAAAGGCTGACAACTCCCAGCTAAGCAAGGGGTGCCTGAGGGGGGGCAGCAATCTATCGCGCTCCGCTGCTGCAAACAGCCAGGTGCTGGGACGTTCTGCACGGGGCACAGTCACATCTGCAGCCACAAAATCCACTGGCACAATAATGTGTCTTGAGGGCCATTTTAAACACTTTTTCAGTACACCAAAATGCTCCCAAGGGCATTTTAGCCAGTAGCTACTGCTGGGGGTGGTGCTGTCCCCCTCTTTCTTTCCCAACTCCCCCCACCCCCGACAGAAAAAAAAAAAGTTATTAGTATCTACAAGGTAAAATTAGCGTTTAAAACTATTTCTTCTGGCAAGCCACTGATGGACACACAACTGTAGCTCTGCTCCCGAGGCAGCTCTTGCACTGAGCTGACGAGATAAACGCCCCAGGCTATGGCCGCGCCCCTCCCAGCTCCCCCGCCTGTGGCCGCCGCCCCCCGCGCCCCCTCCCAGCAGCACCAGCCCCGCTCGCACCCCCGCTCCCGCCCCGCTCCCTCCTCCTCCCGCTCCCTCCCGGCCCTCCGGCTGCAGGCGCGGAGCCGCCGCTCCCGTACCCCGGGCGGGCTCTGCGCGCCCTGCCCGCCCGCAGCCGCCGCTCCGCATCCCCGACCGCGGGCGGCGGGGAGCCCCGAGCGGCGAGGGGCCGGCACGCAGAGGGGGCTGCGGGCAGGAGCCGGCGGGGCCGCGGGAGGGGCGGCCGGAGCGGGGCCGGGCGGCTCCGAGCTCCCCCGGGGGCGGCTCCCCCCGCTCCCCAGCGCTGCCGGGGGCGCTCCCTGCTCTTACCGAGCGCTCCGCGCGGTCGCCGCCGGCCGCTTCCTTCTCCGCGTCGCCAAATCTGCCAAAACGAGCGCCGCACGACGAGAGCTCGAGCCGCAGACGAGGCGAGCACCGAGCGCCCGAGCGGTCGCGGCCGGGTCGCTGCGAAGCACCGAACGTTCCAACGGCCGCGGCTCCAACCGCCCCGCCCCGCGCCCGGGACCCGCCGGGGGGGGAACGGGGCAGCTGCGCCTCGGGGGGGGACCCCGAGCGGCCACTTAGGGGCTTCATTAGCGCTTCCTTAGGGGGTTCGGCCGGGGAGGGGGCTGAGCCCCGGGCACAGAGGGGGACGGGGTGCGGGATGCGGGCAGGGGGGAGGGCAGGATTCGAGCAGGGATGCGGGATTCGGGCAGGGATGTTCCTAGGGGCAATGGCGAAGCCTGGGGAGGGGACTGAGCTTTGTATTAGCTCTTAAGCACAAGGAGGGGATTAGAGCTGGGGCGTTTCCCTGCCTGCATGTCTGTCTCGCAGCTAGAGGGGATGTGCTATCTCTAACTCATCAGGCACCTCTTCTCCTTGCTAAATCAAAGGAATTGACACTTAACTTCATTCAGGTCCTGGTCAAGTTAAAATTTAGCAGGTGATGTCAAGAGAAACATTTGATAAAGTCATGAAGGATTTGGACAGAGGAGTGAGTAGTGAAGAAGTTGTTTGTTTGTTTTCCTGAAGAGTTTATTTCTTAGTTCCCTTCTCTGTCTAAAAATCTTCCTCAAGGCTTTTTCTGAGTGACCCCGATGTCGGTGCCTCACAGCCTTGTGGTGAGGAGAAATAGTCTGTGCCAAGAAATAGATTATTACCTTGGTGTCACCTTAATAGGATGCTGGCTGGTACCTGCTCTTCTGAAACAGCTCATGAGTGACTTTGTGGGGAAATCTACATCCTAGTAGCTCCAGAAATTGTTTCTGATGGGAATAAATCTTTTTTTATTACCTCAATTGAGCATTATTTTGGTCTCCAAATTGATTTTGGTGAGAATGCAGTGTCCAAGTGGGGCTCTGGACCTAAATGGCTCCAAACCACTTCAGTAGAATGAAATATTTCATCCCAATTTAGGGGAGATTTTCTTTAAATCTTCCTTTCATCTGCTCTTTGCTTTTGAGAAATGAATTACAGAATTTCAGTGCTTTGATACATTTGGGGATTGTTTTTACCTTTCATTTTGACCCTCTGGTATCTCTCTCCTAGTATTTGAATATTAGCTGTGTGGTTTGTTCCCCCTGTCCCGTTAGCTGAAGAGCTGCTCTGTGTGCACAATTCCCTTAGGAAATTGAGTGTTGGCACAGAAAGATGCAAACTGGAAAACAGAAGCAGAAGGATTGTTCTTGATCTCAGGTGCCTCTGGAAATGCCAACAAGCCTGAAACAGGATTCCTCTTTTCCTCTTTTCAGGCTTTCACCTTAGTGAAACTTTGGGGAAAGATTAACTGCCCTCATTCATATACAAAAAACCAGATTTTTCAACCAGGCTGCCTGCACCAACTTTCCATGGAGTTTTAGATTATTTGTTTTTCATAGATTTTCTTATTTGTTTGTTCCTAATTTAGGATTGGATAAAGATTTCTTTCTTTCCTCAAAAACCTCTTGCTGCTATGGAAAGGTTTTATCCAAATCTCTCTCTACCTTTACTGTTCCCTCGTTTAAGTCACAGATCTCGCCCCACAATGACAAATAACCAGCAACATGCTCCTGGTTAGTTTGAAATCGCATTAGATTATCAAGGGGACTTTTATGTTTCTAGTCTGTTGTGTGGAAAACTTATTGGTCTGTTTTCTTTTTCATGGTCCCCTTGAAACTGGGGGGCAGTTGTGGGGGTGAGAGGGGCAATTGGAGGGGGCCTGAGGGGCAACTGGGAGGAAACTGGGATTCTTGGGGAACAACTAGGGGGTCATTAGTGTTCCTGTGGGGCAATTAGCGGGGCTGAGGGGGGCAACTGGGGGAGGGAGCAAGGGCATTTAGGGGGGCTGGCATACAACTGGGGAGGAATTAAAGTTCCTGGGGGGGACTTGGGGGACAATTGGGGTTCCTGAGGGGCAATTGCAGGGCAAGGGGGTGCAACTGGGTTTCCTGGGGGGGCAATTGGGGTGGGGATAGGGCATTTAGGGGCCCCTAGGGCAATTGGGAGGGGGATTGGGGTACCTGGGGGCAAACTGGGGAGAATTCAGGTTCCTGGGTGTGATCTGGGGAGACAATTGGAGTACTTGAGGGGCAACTGGGGGAGAATTGGGGTTCCTGAGGTGCAATTGGTGGGTTAGGGGAGCATTTGGGGTGGGCTAGGGGGCAATTAGTGGAGGAATTGGAGTTCCTGGGTGGGATCTGGGGGAGAATTGGGATTCTTGAGGGGCAACTGGGAGGCAATTGGGGAGCAACTGGGGTTCCTGGGGGGGAACTTGGGGAGGCAGGAGGGGCAACTGGTGTTCTTGAGAGGCAGCTGGGGGGCAGTTGCAGAAAACTGGTGGGGGCAAGGGTGTTTGGGAGATGCTGGGGGTAAAGTGGTGTTCCTGGAAGGAATTTGGGGGGGCTATTGGGGTTCCTGGGGGGCAATTGGGCAGTAAGGGGGGCAATTGGGAGGGGGGAACAGGGGCATATGGTGGCGCTGGGGCCAATTGCTAGGGTAATTGGGGTACCTGAGGGGCAATTTGGGTTCCTGAAGGGGGATTTGGGGGCCAATTTGGGGGGGAACAAGGATGTTTGTGGGGGGGCTGGGGGTCAATTGGTGGGGGGGGGTTCGGGGTGGGGGGGCAATTGTGGTTCCAGGGGGTAACTAGCGAGTGAGGGGGGTGATTTACGGGGAGGAAAAGGTGGTTTTGGGAGGCTGTGGGGTATTTGGGGTGGGGAATTGGATTTCCTGGAGGGATTTCAGAGAGGAGGAATTGGGGTTCCAAAAATTCACTCTGGAACTTATCAAGGAGGGTTTTAAACCCCAAACCGAAGCTTTAGAACCTCAAACTGCATCTCCAGCCCCAAGCTCTGGGCCCTGATTGCTCCCCCCCCCCAACTGTTGGCGGGCGGGGGGCAGAGCCAGGAACGGGGGTTCTGGCCCCCAAACGGGGGTGGGGGGATGGCAGGAGGCGCTGAGGCCGCACTCGGGGCTCCGGCCCCCCAGGCACAGAATCCTTAAGGCTGGCAAAGTCCTCGACTCCCCGAGCCCCCCCGCACCCAACCCTGTCCCGAACCCCACACAGAGGCTTTTCCCCAACACCCAACCCCCTCATTTCCCACCTATTGCCCCCTAACCCCCCCAGTTCACCCCCCTTTTTACTCCCCTGGGCATTTCCCCCCCAGGACTCATTTCCCCCACATTACTCCCCCTTTTTACCCCTAACCCCTCCATTTCCCCCCCATTAACTCCCCCAGGAGCCATTTTGCCCCCTATTTCCCCCTCTTTTGCCCCCAACCCCCCATCCTCCCCCCAGGACCCCATTTCCCCCACTCTTTTGCCCCTCAACCCCCCCATTTCTCCCCCATTACCCCCTGGACCCATTGCCCCCCCCACATTCCCCTCTAGCTCCCCCTCTTTCACCCCCCTTTGCCCCCATTATCCCCCCCGGACCCATTGACCCCCATCCCCCCATGGACTTCTCACCTGTGGGGTTTGTTTGTGGAAGGTACCATCAGCTCTGTCCCCACAGCTGGAAAGTCGCCCCCAGGGAGTGTGAGAGAGAAACGAGCTTCACGTCCCTGGAGCTCAGAGCAGGGGACAGGGGAGAGGGGTCTGGATGATCCAGGGAGAGGGAGGAGCGCTCTGGAGAACAATGGGCGCTGCCTGCGGCCAGAGCGGCTCCTGAGGGCCTGAGCTCAGCCACGGTGAGTTTAATAGGGCCAGGCGGGAGCCCCTGGGAGGGGAGGGAGATGAAATACCCCCAGCTGCCCACCTCACCCCCCAAATCGCCCCCAGGAACCCCAATTCCTCCCCCCCAAAATCCCTCCAGGAACACCAGTTTCTCCCAGTTGCCCCCCAGCATCTCCCAAACGCCCTTGACCCCCAGATGTCCACAATTGCTCTGCAATTGCCTCTCAAGAACCCCAGTTGCCACCCCCTCCCCCCCAAGTTCCCCCCAGGAACCCCATTTGCTCCCCAATTGCCTCCCAGTTGCCCCTCAAGAATCCAATTCCCACCCAGGAACCCCAATTCCTCCACTAATTGCTCCCCTAGCCCCCCCCAATACTCCCCTAACCCACCAACTGCACCTCAGGAACCCCAATTCCCTCCCACTTGCCCCTCAAGGACTCCACTTGTCTCCCCAGATCCCACCCAGGAACCTGAATTCCTCCCAGGTTGCCCCCCAGGTACCCCAATCCCCCTCCCCAATTGCCTCCAGCCCCTCCGAATGCCCTTGCCTTGCCCCAATTGTGCCTCAGGAACCCCAGATACCCCCAGTTGCCCCTCAGAAACCCCCATTGTCCCCCTAAATCTCCCCCAGAAACTTGAATTCCTCCCCAGTTGTATGCCAGCCCCCCCTAATTGCCTCTCAGGAACCCTAATGACCCCCAATTCCCCCCCCCATCCCCTGATTGCCCCTCAAGAACCCCAATTTCCCCCCAGTTGCCCCCGAGGCCCCCTCCAATTGCCGGTCTCACCCCCCAGTTGCCCCCCAGGTGCTGTACGGGTGCTGCACTGGGGGGGCCACATGGTGCAAATCAAGTCATTTATTAGCAAGCAAGCAAGCCTTTTGTACTTTCCTGCTACCTTGTCTAATGTTTCCGTAATGCGTGGCTAAAGCCCAGAGTTTCCCCTAGTAGTTTTTGTATCAGTAATCTTGCACATAGACGGCCTTCTTGTTCTCACGCTGCAGCTGCTTCTCGACCTTGATGTATTCCAAACTTCTCCATAACAACCTGATAAGGCCACATCGTTAGACCAGCCTATATACCTTTCCCCCCTTTCTTTTTAAAATAGAATCCATGCTGTTTTCCAAACAAGTCTGGCAGCATGGTAACTAAATAGGAAAACAACAAATTAACAGGCCTACTGCAGTTAAAGGTACTAAAATTGTGTGTAGCAAACTAGTTAGCCAACTTGGCAGTCCTAAACTCGCTAAGAATTGATCAAAAGGTGAAGAAACCAGATAATTTTGTGCATATAATCTAAAAGTTGCTGAAGCTGCTTCTGGAAAGATTAAGAGTGATCAGGAAGATTCATACAGAATTTAATTCATTCAATTACCCCTAAAGGTTTTCTGCACTAGGGCCCAGCGATTGCTGACGAGGGACACTGGAATGCAGAGTGTTCTCACAAATTGGCATTGCCCTAGAGAGAAAACACCGTTAACTCCTCTGGACTTTGGCAAAGAAGCTGAAAAGAGAAAAAAAAAACTTAGAAAGGAAGGAGAAGCGGGGTGGGGGAGGCACTCACCCACGTACAGCTGCAAGGCTGGTCTTATTCTGGTTTTTTTTTTTGCTTGTTTTTGTTAGGTATTTTAAATTTTTTCATTCTTAAGCCTTTCCTTCCAAAGATCCCCAGGTGAATCTACCTGTTTGCTGGCTTAGTGGATGTTTGAGATTGAACGATCCCATAGATGTATTTCCAAGATTAATCAAAACCAATCTGTAAGTCTTACAAACGTTTGAAGCGCTTCAAACACACACACACACGACCACTCATTTCTCATCTAGCTGAATACATTCATACAATGTTGGTTATCACTCTTGGAATCACAGTTTTTCCATGCTATGTATATTTAAACTACACACAGTACCAGGCACTTACAGTTCTTAAATTATGTACATGCATTACATTATCTCATGAGGCTTATACCGATTGTCTAACAAATATTTCACTTCTGATAAAATATTTTTGTGTTTGGGTTTTTTTTGATTTTTGGGGGTTTTTTTGTTGCTCTGTGAGTTCTGTACCTTGCAGGTTCTTTTTTTGTGGCTGCCCCATCCCTGGAGGTGTCCAAGGCCAGGTTGGATGGGGCTTGGAGCCCCTGATCCAGTGGGAGGGGTCCCTGCCCAAGGCAGGGGGGAGGAATCAGATGATCTTTAAGGTCCTTTCCAACTCAAACCATTCTGTGCTTCAATGAACACAGCTCTGCTTGTTTTTCTGAACTTTGTTCACTGGGCTTTTTCTTTCCGTTATTCTGAAGGGTCTTTTTAAAAAAAGTGTGAACATGTACAGTGTAGCCTTTTCTTGCAAAGTTTAATAGTTGATATCTAGCAAATAGCATATTTTGACTGTATTGCTGCCTGGCCGAAAAATGTGCAGGTGCTCTTAACTGCAGTGCTCTGGTTTGGTTTGTCTCTATCAGTCTCCTTCCAAATATCATTCTATATAGAATTTTTCCCTTGGTTCTGCAACTGGTACGAATGTCTCTCTTATTGTCCCAGCACTACTGAGCTGACAGTTGTTTTAGAGCATCCGAGCCTATAAAGATTATGCCAAAGTGTATATTCTGAACTAAGAGAAAGAAATATTAACCTTTGAAAAACATATTCGACTTAGATCCAACTTATAGTGTACATATGCGGACAATAGAGATCTAGGAGAATCCTACTGACTTACACACCTCTGTTTCCCTCCAGAAACTCTTCCAGAATGTTGTGTCCTACCACTGCTTGGGGCGTGTCTGGTCTCAAAGGGATAAGAAAGAAAAGAAGCACCTGGCATCTACCCTCAGAGCCACCATCTCTCAGTTCAACTCAGTTACCAACTGTGTGATCAGCACTGTCCTGAAGGGCAAAGAGCTCCAAATACAGCAAAGAGCTCCAAACGCAACAAAGAGCCAAGATCGTTGAGAAGTGGATTTATATTACACACGTAAGGCGTTTATTCTAGACTGTTCAATGTTCGGGTGCCGTGGAGTGCGGGAGCTGGGAGGGGATGTTTGCATTGGTCCCAAGCCAGTGAACATCTTACCTCTAATTCTTACTGGTGGTGACTGATTTTCTTTGTGATAGCAGGTGGAGTATTGCCGTTCCTCTCCTAAGTTCCTTCCCCACCCTGGAAATGGGGTGGATGCTTGTCTCTTGGCAGGGCTGAGAGTGCAGATACTGTGTTGGTGCAGGTGGCGAGTGCTGTATTCCTGATAATGTACCATTTACGGGCAGATAGGGACAAAATCAGCCAGTTTGCTTCCCTAGGCAGACAATGCTGCTCATATCGGTGAGAGAAGTGAAGTGATGTTGATCTCAGCCAAAGGGTAGACCTGTTTCCAGAGGAAAGTTTGCCAAGGATGGAGTAGGACTGGCAGTGTGTGTAGGCAGCAGGCAGTCAGAATAAGCTCTGCGCTTACCTGCCTTTGGCCATTTGTGTTCGGTCAGTGAGCATCATGCTCCCTCTCCTGTGTCTTCAAACTTTGATCTTAAGAATCACATGGCTTCTTTCAGAGCTGTACAAAACAGGCAAGCCTGAAAAGCTCAAGTCAAAGAGAGGATTTCCAACCCTGACATGCACTTCCATGCTTCCAGAGACTGTTAGTCCTGGCACCTAAGCTGCGGCAAGGGCACGGTTGAGGAAGCTGCTATGGGGAAGAAGTCTTTCACCTCTCCTTTAGCACTTAGGTCGACTCATTTCTTTTTTACCATCTGATGGCTGCTTTCTAGCCCGTGCGAATGGATTAGGAAGTCTGGTGCCTGTTTTCTGTGGGCAGGTCTTGAGGTTGCAGAGGGCACCGGCCAAGAGGCCGCTTACAGGGCAGACTGGTCTGCAGTCTGGACAAGCAAGCACGGAGCAGCTTCTTGCTCCTTGTGGGGCGGTGGGGAGGCCTGGGGAAGCCAGGACAGGCTCATCACGCTTCTCTGTGGATGAAGAGCTTTGTTGATTCAGTGCTTCTCCCTTTATGTAATTAATACACATAATTAAACATTCCAGCCTTAGCTGAGCACGTGAAAAGTGCATGTGCTTGCACTACAAATGAATTGCACGTGTAGAACAGCTACTGGCATATGTACTTAGTTGCCCACTTCTGCAGAAAGTTGCTGGCTTTGTGCATGCAAATGAGCGTTTTGAATAGTTAGATGCCTGAATCAGAAGATAATTCACTCATTAAAGAGCAGTTATTCACTGACAACAACCTCTGTAACTTAGCAGCGTGGAGTTCCACGTTTGCTATCTGTTTGTGACTTTTGGATCCAGTTGCTTGGTTTACAAGATAAACTGACTATTTTTTCTGACTGCCAGTTCTCCCTGCTCCATGTAGACCTAAGGCTCCTGCGCAGGAGCAGCCAATTTCACTGACACCATATTTTCTTTAAAAATAACAGGTGAAAATGAAATCATTACTCTCCTGCCACACTTAATTTTTTTAAATCCAAGTTGCTTCTGTGCAGGATTCTTTCTTGTTTTCCCCTTGTGAAGGACACAGCATGAAACAAAGTTATTCAAATCAGTCTTGAAAATTCTTCTGATGTACAAATGAAAGCTTGCTAAAGATCCGTCTGCACTTAGTTAAATCATTGAGAAAGCAAAATCCAATATTGACTTATCAATGTGCTTTAAATTATCTAATGTGCAGTTAACTCAAGGTGGTTCCAAATTGGATCTTCCAGTCCATACTGAATGAAACGCTCAGAATTTGTGCCTCTAAATCCATGTTCTCCCCAGCCTGAATTTCAGACTGACAGGGGTTCCTCGAAGAGTCACAGGCCAGACCTCTTCCCTGCCCTCCTTGCTTCCATCTGCTTTCCCAGGAATCTCTGCTACTTTTTGAAGAATTAAATTTTGCAGTATCCTTTTTCTCTCAAAGGTTTTGCCACAGAGAAGCTGCATAAGAATCTCCAGTGGGCCAGTAGTTCTGCTGAGTTCTGATCCCAACTCTGGAAAAGCTGGGAAGGTTCTTCTCTTTCACAGTGTGCAAATACTTGAAGATCAGGTTATTTCCTTCACATGTCTTTATTTTTCATCGACCCTTTAGGTGATTGAGGGTTTACATTCTAAATGCCGTATGCAAAGAGGCAAAGCCCCCTTTTTTCTCCTTAAGAATAAGAGAGAATGGAACTAGAAGAAGCTTTTTAATTGTCACGTTTGTGCTTTTTAGCCTGACTTTGTGGACTTGGCTACACTTTTATTTTAGTAGGAGAACAGGAGGCTTTAACACTGCAACAGCACCACGAGAACATGAAAGTGAGAAAAAACTGGCTGGAAGTGCCAAAGCTTCTAAGGGTTTGGTGGCAGAAGGAGGGAGTGATATTTTTGATGCTCATTATTTGTACAAGTGCCTGCTTAGCAGTGAGAATGTGTAGCAAGCATGACTCCGGTCAAAAGAAGAGCGCTAGCATATTTGTAATGCTGACATTTAATGCTCCTGTGTTTCTAACCGCTCCTTTGACAGGAATGTAGGATCCTGAAGAGTTTTTCCTCCTTGAAGACCATCGTTTCAGCACTGCAGTCCAGCCCCATCTCTCGGCTGAAGAAGACCTGGGCTCGTGTTCCAAAGTAACCTCCCGCTCTGCTCCTGTCATTAGTGCCAAACGAAGGCTCAGTGCTCTTGCTTCTCATCTTGTTGTTCTCAGCCTTCCTGTTCTGCTCCCTCATGGACATCTGTCCCTCAGAAGAACCTCTCATTCCTCTGAGGCTCAGAGCCCTCTTTTGGGTCTGACTGCTGTGAGGTTGTGTTAAATATGGAGGCGACAACCTGCCCTCAGGGTTACTGGGTCTCTCTGTCCTTTGTATCTTCCACAACCTATTTTGAAAAACTATAGGACTAGCTCCTCACCCAACTCATGGACACCGATCTCTCGGTAGGTCAACCAAAGGACACCATGGTACTTGCCTGTTGTCTTCTCTCCTGTGAAGCTGGATGAGGTCCAGGTTGCTACAAACCATTATTAATCCTATCCTGGCCCTGACATTTCCTTAAAACATATCCCCAGACTCCAAAATGCAAATCCGTATTGCAGACAGTATTTCTTACAAGGGAATACCTTTTTATGCAACTGGTGTTTACCGCATGCCAGACACCCACCAGGAATGGCTGGGTAGGAAAGGAGGCGTTCTGCTCATTCCGTGTGAGAAGAATAGATTTCTTTCCTTTGCCGTTGATTAACAACTGAAAAAAGCCCCTCTGCCCCGCAGTATACTTGTGCATTTCCCCTAGCGAGAGGTTCCTTCCACCGCCCCGTGTTCCTGTTCCTGATGAAAACATTGCCATCTTGTGTTTCCAGTGTTGGGTATAGGAAGGGACTCGTACACTTCAATCCTGCTGCCTTCCGGAGCGCATGGAACAGGGTGAAAATGAAGTACTCGGGATACTTCTCGCAGCTAGTGTTCTGTTCCTTTGTAGCCATTTATCCTCTTTCTTACAAGACTCCGCAGTGTGATTGAAAACTCTGCTCGGGGTCTGGGGACATTTGATGCTGACAATAAAGTCTGACTTTAGTGGGACCAGAAGGTCTCCGGAAGGTTCTTAGTGGGTGTGCAGCATCTCGCTGGATACATTTTGGTGGCGTTATCCTTTATATGCCCAACTGTCACTGATCCATGAGGTGCCGGGGGCGGGGGGAAGGCGAATAGTAACCTGATCTGGTTTAGAGGGCTTGCTAATCAGCTGAACGAGCTAATCTTGTCTTTACAGGGACTTACTGGTGATGTTCGAAGAGCTGTCTGCGATCTTCTCGGAGCATGACGACTAGGGAGCTACTAATGAAGGTGAGAATTAGCATGAGTGGCAAGGCTTGTGATCTCCGTCAGAGCTGAGGTTAGCCCTTTTTCTAACCAGCTGCCCGAGCTCATGTCCCTTGAACAACGCTGCCGGGGGGATAGGCCTGGAGAACTTGTGCTTTTCTGAGGGATGAGAGGTGATTTCATTGCTCCTGAAAGAACCTACACTAGCGTTAGCCTGTTGAGCTGCGATGCCCTCATAAAGCAGCCGCAGCAGCACGCGGTGGACAAGAGAGCGGTTCTGGGAGCCCCTCAGGTTGGCTGTCACTCTGCTGTAGTTAGGGAACTGGTAACGATCCCGTGGGCTCGGCAACGTCTGGCTCAGGAATAGCTGTGTGCGCTGTTTCATACCTGTGGTTGGAGCCACAAACCAGAGGGAGGAGGCGCTGCACAGCGGCATCGACTGAGGGGAGTTACAAATCAGCACTTTGGTTTTACGCCACTCTGTCGAGTGATGAGCTGCCAGCTTCGGCACCTTCTGAGCCGGCCTGGAGAGGCTCTGGTTTGCACTGGCGAATGCAGAGCGGCTCCAAATGAGATTCTCAGCTGGGCGGTACCACCGTAGCGCTTTTTGACTTCACTGGAACAATGCCAGGTAGCTTCAGCTCAGGAATTAAACCAAGATGTTTTTCCAGCTATCCACTACCTTTTGTGGAACTAGAAAACAGAGCTGGGAATTCTGAAGGAAGGGGCTTCCAGCTCTGTGTGTGGCCAGATGGACAACAAAGCAGGCTCTGTCGGAAGCAGTTGGACTTGGGCGCTCTCCTAGGCGAATCCCAACCAGCTCAGGAGCTTGGAGGAGTGAGGAAGAATAAGCAGGGAAAATTCTATAGCAACTAAGGAAATTTGTGGCGTTTTTTTCAGTTTACATTAAAAGGTTCCTCTAAACTGGCTAACCAGTTTATTTTTTGGCAGTTCTATCCAGTCTGTCTGGCATTTGCACCCAACCCCTTTGCCTTGGTATCTGAAACACTGTGTTTTGCTCCGGAATGATGGATGAGCACATCCAGACCTGTGGGTCTGTTTAGTTTATCGCCCTTGTATCATTATCTGTAGCTTTATTTTAAAGCTGGAGAGACAATAATAAACGTGTCTTCAGAACAGCTAATTTAAATAAATGTTAAAAGGCAAAACAACAACTCTAAGCCCAGACCTTCTGGCTCCCAGCAAATCACTCTCCCGCTGCTCTAAGTAGATTTGCAAAACATTTTGAAAGCAGCGAGAGGAGAAAAATTCCACAGAAGAGCTAGAACCTCTCTCCTACTTCTCATCTTGGAAAGCTTTGCAACCACGGAAGGATTTATGTCCACTAAATCCTTCAAGTCTTTATTTTCTTTCCCTGTAAATAGTCTTTCTAGGGAAGCCGTGTTTGACCTTGCTGTCCATCCTGCAAATTTAAGTGTAGGGCAGACAAAATCCTGTAGGAAACGGGTTCGCTGGCACAGAGTCTCATCCCTCGACAGCAGCTCTGCTGCGACCGGCAGGTTTAGCTCCTGTGCCTGCCTGCCGGCTGCTGTTACAGAATCTCAGTTTACCTTTCAGTGTCTTGGAAACCCAAGACAATGCTCCTTTTTCATTTGCTCCTGTTTTGTAGCCAAAGAGGGAAGTACAGTTTGAGTGATCTGGTCATTAGCTGTGAGTGAGACAAGATATCGTTGTAATGAGACGATCTTGACAAGTGCAGGCTGTTATTTTGTGCCTCTGAAAAAAAAGACTCTGATACTGATTCATGTCCCTGCAGGGGCTCCTGGTGACCTGCCGTGAGACTCGGTGTGTGGTGGCAATACTGTCACATAAAACCCCTTGGCAGTATCTGCGAGAGCATCCTGCTCTCCTTAGAACGGGATTTAAATTGTGGATTAGATACTGAGAATGATGCAGTGAGGGAAAACATAATGTATAGGACGACTGTTTGGTTAAGCAACTTTTATTACTCTTTCTCAGTCAATTAACCCACTGCTGCTGTGATTGTTTGCAGAGATTGATGCAGGGCACGGTACCTTATCTTGGTACCTTCCTCACTGATCTCATCATGCTTGACACAGCCCTTCCAGACTATGTCGAGGTAACTCAGAGCAGCATTTTGAATTGTAAACATCCTCCCTGCTTGGAAAGAGGCATTTTTAGAAGGTCCTTGCTCAGAGTAGGTCTGTGCTTTACATTAACCTCGCTACTTCATCCTATTTGTGATTAAATTCAACTGAGCACACGCTCTACTCCTCTGATCCCTTCTCTTTCCTTCCAACAGGGCAGCCTGATAAATTTTGAGAAGAGACGAAGGGTAAGTTGAATGTTCTGTGGTTTTTAGTGTAGTGGCGCCTTCTTCCAGAGCATTCTCTTGGCGAGGCCGTTTGTCTTCGTACAGGCATATGCTGCAGTTGCTACTTTTAATGTGATTTCACCAGGAAAGAGCAGATCCCTGCGATGCTGTGATTCTCTGCCGGACCGTGAGGGGTGGCGCAGGGAAGGAACCTGCCTTTTAGATGTGTGCGATAGCAGGAGACGAGCCGCAGGCCACTTACTTACATCCGGGTCATGCGTTTTCCCTCCATTTGGCGTTGATGGGAATACGTTACGTGTGCATGTCCCGTGTGTTGAGTCAGACGTGGTGGCACGAGACCTTTGCTTTCAGAAGGCAGAGTTTGAAAAGATCTTCCTTCTGCTGCAGTAATCTGGGGAAAAGGCTGCGGAGAGGGAACTGGGCACAATGGACTGAGAAATAAATGCTATCAGTCTTTGCTTTCAGCCTGATTCTTCACGGTCAGAGATAAGTAGTGCTGTGTAGGAGTAGAGGTACCAAGACTACAGCTGCCAGAGTGAAGTCGTGCCAGATCTCTGTTCTGGGCTGAAAGCAGCCTTGGATTTGGCTGTGATGGAGCTATTTCCTTCCCTTAACTGCTCCCAGCTCTCCAGACCACTTCTTGGACTCACCTTGTACGTGTAACTACAGAGCTCAGGATGCTAATAACACAAAACATGAGCTTGTCCATGTCCAGCTTCATACAACCCAGTGGCAAAGCAGCCCTCTGAACCAAGCACTCCCCCTCATTCCTGCCTCCTGATTCCATAACCTGCTCTCACACGAGGGAGGGTTGAGAATTAGCTTGACGAAGTGCGTGTGCATGTGGAGCTACAGAAGAGCAGGAGGTTCTAGTCACGTGTATGAAGGGTAGCATTTGATATTCCTCTGGTGCAAGTGCAGGTGCACAACATGCAAAGCCAGGGAGGATCAGGCTCTTTTTAATCACCGATACCTCTAAATTACCTTCCTCGCTGCCCGAGAGCCACCTAAGTACAGCTCTTCTCTTAGAGCTTCCCTGGGAGGGTAATCTGAAGAGTTTGTGACCCTTTGCTACCCTCGAGGGACAGCCAGCAGTGCTGCTCTCTGGTGGGTTTGCAGCAGCATCGCACTTCGGCCTGTGTTTAGGATGTGCATGTGTCTGGCTTTATCATGTTCTGTGATTAAAACTCCTATTTGATTGTTTATTTTCATAGGAATTTGAAGTAATTGCCCAACTCAAGCTCTTACGGTCCCCATGTAACAACTACTGCATGACACCAGACCAAAAATTCCTCCAGTGGTTCTGGAGACAGGAGCATTTGACTGAGGGTGACAGGTCGGTTCTCCGTCCGGCTGGCAAACCAGGTTTTTCTGACCCCCTGTCACCTGCAGCTTGGTTTTATCAGACTTTAGCTATCCTAACAGGAATAGGTGAGGAGAAATACGTCTGCTTTCTGCTAAACGGCTGTAGAAAAACTGTTGAACACTCTGCAGAGTTTAGTGATGAGATTGGAAAGGAGGCTCCTGACTTTGAAATAGGATAAGTCTGTTGTGTCTGGGCTGCCTGTGCGGCCAGACAGCTGCGCAGAAGACGATCCTAGAGGATGTTAAGATGCACTCGCTGTTTGGCTGGGGGTGCAGGCAGCAGGTAGCCAAGGCAAGGTGGAGCTGGCCGAGTGCTCACCAGATAAACGTCTCCAGGCATTTAAAGTGGGTTTTTCAGCCCTGCTGAGTTTTCTGCTACTGCATGTGCTTCTAGACCGACCCAGGACAATTTATTTATAGCATATTTATACCACTAGGTATGTGAATACCACTCTGCTGAGCTAAGAGTGTATGCACTGATGCATAATGCATTGTGCTGGGGAAAATGTCATCTTACCCGAGCTTCACATGTTAAGCATTTTCTTGATATGGCACTAGTTTTTGAACTGATATAAAGGGATGAAATATCCCCTTCACCACGGTAACACATGGACACAGCAGCGCTCCTCTTTGTGAACCTTCTGTGAAGTGGGAATAACTGAATGTGTCTCAAATGTCTTGAATATTCCTACTTTGAGATACCTAACTAAGAGTGTTGTCTGTAAAAATGAAACCCATGCCCTCTGTTCTGCAGCTGCAGACGTGCAAGTGAGATCGCAGCAGCTGCTGATGTTGGCACCACCTCTCCAAAATCTCGGAAGAGCGTGGTGAAGAGGTTCAGCCTGTGAGTACCACGGGGCAAAGGGCATTTGGTGTGTTAATGTGAACCTGAATGAATAAAACAGACGGTACTCAATTTACCACTGAAAAACCTGGCTGGGGATCCAGACCACTGTGTTGGGTGAAGGGGACACCGTCTGCTAGAAAGGCTTCCTTCTGTCTAAACCTGGGGAGGGACTTTTTCCAAAGGCTTGGAGTGATAAACGAGGGGCAATGGGTATAAACTGGAGAGGGGCAGAGTTAGACTAGACAGAAGGGGGAATTTCTTCACTGTGACAGTGGTGAGGCCCTGGCACAGGTTGCCCAGGGAAGCTGTGTGAATTTTAGTGGTGGATTGTAAATTTAATATCTATTGTGTAACAAATTCCCAGCAAAACTGAATAAATGAGGATAAAGCCTGGCCTGTTATTACTCTAATTTGCTACACAGGTGAAAAAAATTCCTTGCAGTATTTCAGTATGAAAATCAAGGTTAACAAAAAGGCATTTCTTAATAGAAACCATGTGCCTTCAAGGTAGGGAAGGAGAATAATGATGGGGCCATGGTCCTGTTTATTCTAACACCACAGAGATTCAAGCAGGAGGTGGGTGGAGAACAGGGCACAGAGCTAAGCAGACAAGGGAAACAATAGCCTAGCAGGAATTCAGGGAAAGCTGCGGGGAATGAAAGTAGGTTTGGGTCTGAAAGAAGAGGAGATGTTTTCAATCTAGAGCTTTGAGTTTTGATACACTAAAACTTCTGGGCAGCTGTTTGTCAAGTGTTTCGATTAGTCCAGCCGAGCTGACGGTTGATGTGCTACGAGAACCTGAGCTTTGAAGGTGACCATGCCAGAACTCGCGCTGGCGTCTCAGTCGTGTCTCCTAGGCGTGTGCCTAAGCTGTGCGGAGCACAGGCTTTATTCTCTTCATTTCTGAACTGTGTTTCAGTGCTGTAGTATTGTAATTAGCTGTATGGAGTTTGTTTGCACTGCGCAGTCTTTATCTAAAGAATTGTTTCATCTGCACTCTGCCTGTCTTTTGCAAATTAATACCATAGAAAAGACTGGCGTAATTCATCCTGGAAACAGAGAGTGACAGCTCTCTAAATTGTTTTAAATCATGAACTTCTTGTTGACATAGTATCTCATTCTCTTTGCTTCTCTACCTTATATATTATGCAAGTTTGTTTCCTTTGACACTCCTTTAAATTTATTTGACCTGCATTTAGAAAGAGTCTCGGAGAGGGAGAGCCTATAATTTACACCTTTGTCTCAGCTTCTTGTTGCCTACGTGTCCATTCAGATTCTTAAGGGAGAAACTGGTGTCTGCAGCATCTTTATTGAGTGGAAGAATTTGCAGTGGGGATAAACTTGCCTATTGAAGACCTCTGCCTGGAGTACGGCCACGCGTTGCCTTTCAGGCTCTGAATTTGGACTCACAGCTGGTGGGTGTGCTGGGTCAAGAAGGCATTGTATTAGTGCCTAACAAACTCTCTTGGCAAACCCTATAAACACAGAGGAGATGGCAACAATAGGCCACTCGGGACAGGAATGGAAAACAATAGCTAAGGTTTTTGAACTAAGTGTTAGCTCTGCCCAGCCCAGCTCTGTTCTGCTTTCACTGACTGACTGTTATGTTTTCTCTACTAGGCTCATTCTAGGCTCTGAGGTGGTTGCCAGTAGCACACCCAGCAAAGAACAACCCAAATCTGCTCCAGGTGGGAGCTCTGGTGAAAGCACAGACTCAGCCAGCATTTCATCATCTGAGTTCAATCACTCTGAGTCTGCAGACAGCTGCCCCGCTCCCACCCGCACTCCTGATGAGCCTCAGAGAAGGGTACGGCCTGGCACCTGCGTCACGCTCGCAGGTGGCACACAGCACTGTGACGTTAACAGTGACACGGACAGAGGATTTATAAGCCCCCCCAACTGAAAACAGATGAAAGGGGCGATGGGATCAGCTGAAGGAGGAGTAAGATCAACAACTAGTCATTTCCTCCTTAGATATCTCGGGTTTGACAAGTTATTCTGCCGTTGGCAGCTGCTGCCGTGTCCGTCGTGCTCAGTCAGCTGTAGCTGGAAAAGAAACGTTGCCTTTAGCAGCTGTGGGCTCACCAAAGAAAGCCCAGCCGCAGGAGAGCCCTGAACCAGCCTGGCAGGAGCCCCTCGTTCTGCAGAGAAGGCCAAGCCCTGCGCGCTGGCAGCTGGGACACCCCATGGCTAAACGAGAGGAAGGCTGAAGCTGCGGGTGTCCCTGCTGAGGCCTGCACTGTTCCCTTCCCGAGAGACAAACCATACAGGCAGGAGACCATCAGAAAGGATCCGATCGAGGGATCCACAGGGATGTCGTTCCCACAGGAAAACTCGTCCCTTTTGATCTAAGTTGCGTTAACTGTGTGGTTGCAGCCCTTTCTAGGGATGTTTCGCTGCAGAGTGTCATACTGGGCTTTGGCCTATGGGTATTTTAAATGAACTTGTACTAAATATTCTGAAACCAAAGGAAGCAGGAGGCATGCCCGGGTGTGGGCATCCATATGTAATTTAAACTGCTTAGCTTAGCTGGAGAGGTTGTTATGGTGGTTTTGCTAAGCCAACTGGAGAGAGAAGATCCTCTCCACAGTTTTTGAGTCAAGCAGATTGAGAGAACAGCAAAATCCTGAGCAGCTGGGGAAGGAGAAGGGCAGTTTTGAAGGAGGAAGGAATATTCAAGGAGCAGCAGCAGGCAGGGAGGTGCGTGTTCATTTTCACTATCATAAAGGCTCCAGCCTGGCGCAGGAGCAGTGGTGGCCCTGAAGGCCTCTGCTCCATCCCAGCCCCACAACCTGGTCATCTCTGCTCTGTCTGCTGCCACCTCCTGGCCTTCTTCCTCTGAGAGCAAGCCGAGCAGTGCCTGCCCCACTGAATGGGAAAGTTTTCATTAAAATAGCAAAATCAATCAAGTGATGTTCTCTTTTTTTCTGGAGGCCAAGAATACTACAGCCTGCCTGCAGGAAGAGTGCGAGCGACTGAGGTTTTGTACCTGCCTTCTGCTTGGTCACGTTCTTCCTCCAGCAAGACAAACACAGACATACAAAACATCCACTTTCTGACAATGTTTTCCTTCCTTTCTGCTGTGCAGCTCTCTGAACCATCCTCCTCCTCCTCCGTCACCCATCCCACAGACTCATATTCCTCTGGGGTGTCATCTTTAAGCTCATGCCCTTCCCTGCTGTCCTCCAATGACAAGGGCAGCAAGGACGACAAGGCCAGCAAAGCAACGAGGGCAGCGAGCGTGACAGTGGGGACAAGGACGAGGGTGACAGTGGCAACGAGGGTGATGAGGGTGACCAGGGCTACGGTGGCAACAAGAACAGTGAGGGTGACAGGGGCGACCAGGAGGACATGGGCAACAAGGCTGATCAAGGACGATGAGGGTGACAAGGGCAAGAGGGGTGATCAAGGACTATGAGGGTGACAAGGGCTCTGTCTCCCTGACACGCGTTTCCCCAAAAGCAGCAGCTCCTGTTTACGATGAGCAGAACGAAGACTCGTGCATCATCCGGATCAGTGTAGAAAACAACATCGGCAACCTGTACAAGAGCATCCTAGTGAGTGGAGTGGAACAGCAAAATGGTTTGGGGGATGTTTTCATCCAGGGTGACTTCAACAAATGCTCTTTTAGTTTTGCAAATACCTGTTGGCTTAGCTGACCGATGTAACCTGGCTCGAAAGGGAAAATGCCAAGCATTACAATTCAAAATGTATGGAACGTGGTATGAATGGGGGGTTTGAAAATATCTTTGTGGAAGTTTCTGGTCTTTTTCTCTAGCTGGGACTAGGGGTTCGGGCAGTACCGGGCAATGGCCAGGGGAGTGCAGGGCCTGTGTGGGACCGTGGCTGACGTGATGCGATCACTGCAGGCACCTGATGGAGACTGAACTGCTGAAAAAACATCCCAGGTCCCTCAGAGCCTGGCAGGAGGAAAAACACAGGGTACCTCTTGGCACCTTTTGGCTACCTTGTGATTTTAATGGTCTGAGCTCCCCAAGCCGCAGAGAGCAGCTCCCCAGGAGCCTGACAGATCTGGCTACTGGCAAGGCAAATTTTCCTTATGACTGCGTAAGGCTCTGGAGGGAGCCTCGTGTCTGCTCCGGGTGCCCAGCACTTCCCCAGCAGACAGTAAACCCAGGTACAGGGCCAAAAGTCTTTGCAGGATGTCGAAGCATTTTTCACAGGAGACTACAGATTAATTGGTGTCTGCAAACAAGAGATGGAGCAGCTATTTACGTGGGCTTTCACGGCTAGAACAGCATCTCCTCTCTCAGGGTTTGCTTGGAGCGCAGACCCTGTCGTTTACTGCTATCTCTTCTAGTGCAGTTCTGTCATCTTGAACTAGAAAACCACCGCATGTGATAAATCTTGTGGTTAGTATCGAGCAGCACCTGGTACTTGGTCACTGACTGTCACGTTAAATAGGAACGGCTCTGACGGGAGGCTGAGGGATGCCTCCCACTGAGTTCTGAGGTTCAGGATGGAGCCCTTTGCTTGGACAGGCGACACTAGTACTTGACAGCAGCCTCTCCTCTGCCCGCGCCCCCTTGGTTTCAAGAATGATGGAGTATAGTGAAATGCTCTTGAGGGATACAGACCTGGAATCCCGAGAGCACATTCCAACTCATTGCAAATGGACTGGATCCGATCTGACATCAGAGCATTAGAGCACACCCGTGCAGTTATCAGGCAGGGCAGGCACCATTAGAGAATCACGCATACCATTTTCATCTATAATGTATGTGTCTGGCCCACTCTCTTATAAGAATTCTGTATTTAGCAGGACCACGGAGTGGTTTGATCAAACTGTTCATCCCAATAACCAAATCTAAAACTTCTTATGAGAAACTTCTTAACAAAAGAACCTGAAAGGGTTGATTGATTTTCGGAGTGCTGTTTACAAATAGCACTGAATTCCATCAGTTCTCTGAGGGGAGGGATTGATTTACAAACATCCCCACTGCACATTTGGATTGGTTGAGCCCAAGTTCTTTCTGCAAGTTTTATTTTCTGCACGTTTTATTTTCTGCGTGTCATGTTGTGATTCCGCGTGTGACTTTTTCTAAAACTCTTTCCATATACTGTAAGTTTTGCTTTCTGTGTCACCTCTGTATAAAGGAAGAGAAAAAAGCTTCCCTTTGAATGCTTGTCTTTTCCCCTTTTTAATAAGGGGCTTTTGTTCCAACAAAGGGAAGATTTAGATTAGATCTTAGGAAGAATCTTTTTGTAGAACTTCTGCCTCTTTCTGGGGCAACCATTAAGGAAAAGGATTGATTGAAACCAGATTCAAGTGCAAGTTTATGAATCTTTGTGTTCATTTCTGTGACTTTCAAATAACTGTGGCAGCTCTTCATCTGGACGTGATCTAGTTCATGACAATTTCAAATAAAGGGAGCTGATAAAAGTCAGATATATACATCTGGAGATACTGCTATTTCTACCTGAGTCTGATCCTCATTGTGCAGTCCTGCACTTACCAATTTGGAAACACCATCCTTTAGAACTCACTTCATGTTGTTCTTTTAATCCTGTTCAGGTCACCAACCCAGCTGAGCAGCCAAGTGTTTCAGCCAGAGACTGATTTGGAAGTTAAGCTAGTTGATAAATTAGGACTTGAGTTTGTTCTTTAATGTTTATTTTTGTGAGACTCGGAGAGCTTCAAAGTCAATCTCTAGTTTCTTAAAATGCAACAGAAGCGATTCCAGTTGACAGCAAGCAGTTGAAGGATGTTTCCACCTAAAGATTCTGCGGTATCACTCTGAACTATTCCATTACTGCTAATTTCCTTGTGATGAAGTTCTGCACAGACAGGCATCCAAAGATGGAAATTAAATTTACAAAATAATTTAATTTCACAGAAGTTATCATCTGGTTCTGCTACACTTGTGATTGCGAAGTTTTCAAGCAAGAGGAGGGCTTAGGCTTGGCAGTCACAAGGTGTTGGTTAATATAAGAAGCAGCCACTCTCAGCCCTGGTTCCTGGGGGGTGAGTGATAGTTGTAGTTGCAGAATAGTGCAACTATTAGTAACTTGAGTCGTATGAGTCTTTGTATGCCCAGTATCACTGTGGCTGCCTTGTAAAACACTCCTTTTCGTGGCTGAATTTTTGTGAAGGGAAGTTTGTGAAGTGCTGATAACAATCAGTGTGATTAAGGGCCTTGTCTTTCTGCAATTCCTACAAGAAGCTTGCCAGAATATTGACCGTCTGCTCATCTAACAACGTATTTTGTCAGGAGATTGGGTTCAGAATACATTAAATAATCACAACTTTTACCACCAATGTCAAACTTTTTTCCTTCACTCTGGGGTTTAGAACTTAGATACCAACTATTCACACTAAAAAAAAACCCTCGTAAATAATTTTTAGGATGGTATCTGGGACTGGTGGGATTTCTGCAAAGAAATGATGTGTGTCAGAGTGTGTCAGAGCTCCTGTAGTAGGGTGTGTGTGCCAGGAATTTAAACTGATTATCACTTACGGACTGGCTACGTGTTTGTGATAGATCAGCCAGCTGCACACTGTCTTATTTATTTATTCATTCTGCCCTAAGGTGTGAGAGCAACAAACAGTCACAGGAAGAACACAAGGAAGGGGAGGTGAATATTTTTCTATTAATGGGCTGCTCCAGTTCACAGATACTTCGGAAATCATTAATATATGATTGGCAATGATGTTTGCTTTGGCTTGTTCAAATTAATAACATTGACAATGACTTAGCTACAAGTTACAAAGAAAAAGTGGGTACTTTGTCAGGAAAACCCAGGTACATGTTTCCTTCAAGCACAAACAATGTAATTAGAGGAAGAACCTGGAATAAGGATCTCTTGCCTTTGTTTCTTTTTCATATGAAACAGCAAGAATTTACAGGAAATCCTGAAGAATTCACTAGTAAAGAAGAACTGTTGGGTTATTTGGTGAGTATTGAGTCTTATCTTGCAATGTAGTTTTAAAAAAGAAAATAATCACAGAATTACTGAGTTTAAAATATAGCAAGAAACATGAAACCCAAAATCTTGACAGTCTGCTAATCTAACAGCATGTTTTGTCAGAAGATAGGGTTGAGAATAAATTAAATATCACAGAATTTATGATTTAACTAATGATTGTAAAGTTTCTGGGCAGGGTAGTTGTTTACTGTCAGAGGAATGACTCACATAGAAAATTAATCTGCTTTTCTCAACTATAGTTTGTAACTCCACTCCTTAAGTAAAATGAGCTTCTTTAATTTATTTTTTTCCTGTATTTTGTAACAGTTGTATCATTTTCAGATGAGGAATTTGGAAAGATGCGATTCAATAATGGAAGGAAGCAGAATGAACAAAATATCCAAGATATGCATAAAGGAAAGAAACAATTTTTTAGAAGTAAAATACAAGTTGTGTGCTTCTGCAAACAAACAAAATACATAAAGTTAGCATCAACCCCACCCCCTGCAACCCTTTGTAAAGTAATTGTCAGACCACCGGAGTTCTGTTCAGTTGTTGAAAATATGTATTCTGTGCACATTCACAGCAGAAATACAGTTAATAAGAGTGGAAAAGGAGCAGTTGCCAGTTTTTAGATGTACTCACAACATTTGTGGTCTTGCTCACAGAATCAGTGATTTTATTAAAAGCAAAGGTGACAAACTGTACAAAAATCTTTCCTGGTAATTGCCCAGCTCCTGCATGGTAGCTTCAGCAATACTGTCTATCATAAAATCGTTTACCTCCCTTTTTGTTGGAGAATTATAAGGTATAAAGATTTCACCTTGTTAACAAAAGTTGAATTTGTTTTGAGGCATCCTCTTCTTTTAGAATGATTGTCCTCCAGGACCAAAAGAGACTCCTGGGAATGTGATTGGAACAATGTTCTGCTTCCTGCTTGTGATGTTGAGCATCATTCTGCGGTTCTAATTAAAGCTTTGCAGCCAAATGCTGGTAATAACCTAGATGTGCTGGGGCCAGATGGTAAATGAACCTTTTAATGTGAACTGACATTTTTTGGAGATCTGGATGGAATTGAGACTCCTTATACTGATGGGTTTGCATCTCCATATCACGGAAACCAAGATGTCATAAAAGTAAGATACCAAAGAAAGCAACAAGAAAATTGGTTAGTTTTCTTCCATAAGGAGACACAGGAATTAAAACACTTCAGTGATGATTGAAGAAACTGAGAAACCAAAACGCTGCTTTACACACACAGAATCACTAGGTTGGAAAAGAGCCCCAGGATCAGCGAGTCCAACCATTCCTATCAATCACTAAGCCATGTCCCTTAGCACCTCATCCACCTGTCCTTTAAACACCTCCAGGGAAGGTTCCAGGGGAGCTTCCCCAGTCAGCCAGGACTGCTGGAAGGTGATGGAAAGGGGTTTGGCCAGCACATCCCCAGCTCCTTCAATAGCCTTGGGTGGATCCATCTGGCCCCATAGACTTGTGGGTGTCTAGCTGGGCAAGCAAGGCTCTGACCACCTCCTCTTGGATCGTGGGAGCTTTGTTCTGCTCCTCTAACTCCTTGGTATGTAAACAGAGGGAACAACTTTCCTTACTGTTCAAGAGGGAGGCAAAGAAGGCGTTAAGTACCTCAGCATTGTCCTCATCCCCTGTCACTGTTGTTCCTTCTGCATCCAGCAGAGACTGAATAGTTTCCTTAGTCCTCCTTTAATTGTTAATGTGTTTACAGAAAGATTTTTTATTATCTCCCACAGACTTGGCCAACCTTATTTCTAGTTGTGCCTCAGCCCTCCTGATTTTTTCCCTGCAGGATCTCCCTTCCTCCCTGTAGTCCTCCCAAGAGGCCTGTCCCTTCTGCCAAAGCTCATAGACATTTCTCTTCTTTGTGCTGTCTCTCAAGATCTCCCTGCTCAACCAAGCTGTTCTTTTCCCCCGCCGGCTCCTTTTCCGGAACACGGGGATGGCTTTCTCCTGAGCTGCCAGGATTCCCTTTCCGAAGAGCTCCCAGCCCTCGTGGGCTCCCTTGCCCTTAAGGACTGTCTCCCATGGGACTTTGCCAACCAGAATAGTGGCTGGAAAGCTGCCTGGGGGAAAAGGCCCCGAGGTGACGGTCGCCAGCGGCTGAGCCTGAGGCAGCAGTGGCCCAGGAGGCCTAGAAGAGCATCCTGGCTCGGATCAGCCATGGGGGGGCCAGCAGGATCAGGCCACAGGAGCAGGGTACAGGACATCGTCCCCCTGTACTCAGCACCAGGGAAGGCTGCACCCGGAATCCTGGGTGCAGTTTTGAGCCCCTCACTCCAAGAAGGACATTGAGGGTCTGGGATGTGTACAGAGAGGGGAACAGGGCTGGGGGTGGTTCTGGAGCCCAGGGGCTCTAGGAGCATCTGAGGGCCCTGGGGCTGTTTAGTCTGGAGAAGAGGAGCCTGGGGAGACACCTCATTGTTCTCTGCAGCTCCCAGAAAGGAGGTTGTTGAGAGGTGGATGTCTGTCTTTTCTCCCAAGAAAAAAACACTGGGAAGAGAGAAAATGGCCTCAAGTTGTGCCAGGGGAGGTTTAGATGGGATATCGGGAAACATTTCTTTACTGAGAGAGTGGTGAGGCCCTGGCAGAGGCTGCCCATGGCAGAGATGGAGTCCCCATCCCTGGAGGGATTAAAAACGCGTGTGGCTGTGGCACTTGGGAACAGGGTTTGGTCAGCATGGTGGGGTTGGGCAGACGATTGGACAGGATGAGCTGAGAGGCCTTTTCCAGCATCAATGATTCCAGGCTTCTATGAGAGCAGTGCCGCTCGGCTGCTGGGACTGGGGCTGCTGAGCTGTGTTTCACAGGCGTTGGGCCCAGGGCGACTGGAGCTGCTGCCTTCAAGCCCTGGGGAGCCACGGGGCGGCCCTGATCCCACATTGCTGGGGCTGCTGGTCTGTGGTGCTGGGGAGCTGTGGAACAGGCCTGATGCCGCTTGGCTCCCAGTGGTGGGGCTGCTGGTCTCTGGTCCCTGTGAGCTGTGGGACGGCCCCAGCGCAGTGAAGGAGCTGGCAGGAATCGCTCTGTGCCTGCCAATTATGGTGACCACAAGGCTCATCTCTGGCTCGGACACCCCTGCCTGCTGCCCGGACCCACTTGAGAGACCCTCCAGCCGGGTTGCCATGGTTGGTGGCAGAGGGAGGAGAGAAACCAGAGCAGAACTGTTGGTAGCTGGGCAGAGAGAAGGACTGGATGCAGGCTGTGGGTCCAATGGGACCTAGAGAAAACGGGCTTCCCCTCTTGCCTGCTCTGCCCTCAGCACCTACTCCATTGCCATTGCGTGGCTGCAGCCGGCTTTCCTGTAAGAGGAGGCTCCAACGATACGGGCTGGGGCTCCAGGGGCCCATGGCTGTGCCCCTGAGCATGCTGGTGCCACCCGGAGTGGGGCACGGGGGGCCAGGAAAGACAGCAGGGGAAGGGGGAGAGAGCAGCAGCCCGAGCCTGTGCCAGGGAAATAGCGATTTATTTCCTTTCCCTTGACTAAAGAGTCTCGTGAGCCCTGCTAGCGCCGTCGGCGATCTGGCCTCTTGCAGGGCTGTGGGGAGTCCTGGGAGCCAGGGCTGCTCCTCTTCTGGGGTCGCCGGGGCCGCCTGGCTGAGCGGCTGCTGCCCTGTCTGGGAGCCGAGGGACCTGGCGCTGCCGCCTCCTCGTGGGGCTGCTCGTGCTCGGCAGGGATGGGGGCAGATGGGGGCAGGCTGGGACCCTGGTGCTGGGTGGCCTGTAACACGCTGGGCAGCTCCGGGTCGGAGCCTGCGGGGCTGCTGGAGGAGGCTGGGGAGTGGGTGACAGTGTTCCCATTGGAGCTGGTGGGGCTGGGGCTGCCTGCAGGGCTGTTGGCCTCATCCCATTGTGCCCCTGAAGTGCTGGAATGCTCCTGGGATGTGCTGGGCCCTTGCTCTGAGTTGGAGCTGGCAGGGCTGCTGGAGGAGGCTGGGGGGTGGGTGTCAGTGTCCCCCTGGGACGTGCTGGGGCCGGGGCTGCCTGCAGGGCTGTCCACATCATCCCCAGCAGTGTAGAAGCGCAGCAGCCTCTGCGCCTCCTCGCCGCACGGCTCCACGATGGCACGGATGAGGCCATGGACCAGTGAGGCTGTTTGTTCCATGAAGATGGGCTGCAGCTTCTGGAGCAGGACTTCCTTGTCCAGCCCGAAGTGGCACAGGGTGACCAGGATCAGCTTCTCTGCTTCCATGACCAGGAACCAGTGCTGTTCATAGATGGCCTCGAGCTCTCGGCGCAGCCAGGGCAGCATGGGGTCGAGGAGATGCCGGTGTCGTTGGAAAAGTGCTGCCCACTGCTCAGGCAGGATGGCACCCACAGCAGCCCCAGCCTCTGTCCCGGCAGCCCCCTGCTCTTCCAGGAATGGCATCCCTTGCGGAGAGGACGGAGGGGACGTGGTGGGATGACGGGGGCTGATGTTGGACTGGTGTCCAGGAGGTTGGCTTGCCCGGCTGCTGATGACTGGGATCTGTGCCGGGCTCCTGACAAGCACCTCTAAGGAGTCATCTCCTCCCTGCACAGCAATCCTGACCCTCTCGATCCGTCCTCGGCAGAGTGGGCAGAGGGATGTCCTGTTGGTCCAGCACAGGATGCAGCCCAGGCAGAACTGGTGCTGGCACGGCTGAGCAAAAGCCACGCTCTTCCGAGAGCTGTGGCAGATGGGGCAGCTCCATTCTGTCTCCATAGACGGGTTGGCACGCTGTGGTGGATTGGGATGAGCTGAAGATGAGGAGCTGTTCCCCATCGCTGGCACGGGTGGTGCCAAAGAGTGTCACGTGCTGCAAATGGAGAGAGTCCAGGTCACTCACTATCGTGGAGAGAGAAGGAAGAAATACCCAGGCCCCTGGAGAAGGACACCCTCCTGGCAGTTTGACCCATAAACAGGAGGCTTTGGAGCCTCAATGAGCCTTCAGAAGCAAAACATAAGACTTTGGAGCCCAAACCAAGACTTTGGAAAGTAATATGAGGCTTTGGACACCATAAAAGTAGTTTTGGAACTTAAAAAGAGGCTTTTGCCGAAAAAAAATGGGGGTTTATGCCTTCAAAATGAAACTGGACCCTAAGCAAATGCTCTGGGTAACAGAAGACATGTTAGAAATGATGATTTCAGCCCCAAAGGTGAGGCAGGGATCTCCCAGGGAAGTGCTGGGACCATGCCATGGACACAGGGCTCTGGGATGAGGGCACAGGCAGGAGACGATGGGACACCCTTAGAGCCCGCACAGGCTGTGATGACCCAGCTCCCACCCCTCCCAGCGGAGCTCCTGCCCCTCCCGGCCAGAGCAGCAGTGGCAGGGGGGCCCTTTGTGACCTCACAGCCGACGCAGCCTCAAAAGGTCAGTGTCTGACCAGGCAGCAACGGGAAAGGGCAGAAGCACGGAGTCGGCGAGGAGACTCCAAGCGCAGCCCACATCTTTCCCTCACGTCCCAGCAGCCCCACGGCGCTGAGACATTTCCCTTCAGCTCATCTCCCCACACCCCCAATTTTCTCCATCCCACAGGATGGCGGAGAGACCCCCCAGCTTCCCCAGGGTGGCCTGGGAGGGGGTGTTTGCACCCCAGAGCAGCTCCCGGCTGGAGCCCGTTGAGGTGACCATCATTCAGCCACTGCAGCCCAGTGAGTGAGGGCGGGGTTGGGTTGGAGCTTGGAGAAGAAGTCTTAGGAGAAGCAGCTGTGGGACCCGGGGTTTAGCCTGGAGAAGAGGAGGCCCAGGGGGAGACCTTATCACTGTCTACAAGTGCCTGAAAGGAGGTTGTGGACAGCTGCCTCTTGGTCTCTTTTCCCAAGTGATAGGACAAGAGGGAATGGCCTCAAGCTGCACCAGAACAGGTTCAGGTTGGACATTTGGAAACATTTCTTTACCGAAAGGCCTCTCGGGCACTGCAACGGCTCCCAGGGAGGTGGTGGAGTCATCACCCCTGGAGGCTTTTAAAAGCTGGGCCGATGAAGCGCTCAGGGATCTGATTTAGTAGTGGAAAGGTATGGTTGGGCTTGAGGATCTGAAATGTCTTTTCCAATCTAGGGATTCTATAATGCCGAGCTCCTGTTTCCTGGGCACAGCAGCAGCCGGAGCCCCACGGGCAGGGGGCATGGCAGGGCTGGGATGCCAGGGTTGCTGGGGGCCAGGAGCCACCCCTGCAGAGCCTCCATCCTCAGCCATGCCATGCTTAAAGCCCTTTGCCCTGTTTGGGAAGCTCGTTGGCAAGGATGCTGTGTCCCACCAACTCATTTGTGTTTGCCCTCCCTGTAGGCGAGACTCTGCCAGAGAAAAATCCAGAGAGCCCAAAGCTCCAGACTCTGCCAGAGAAAAATCCAGAGAGCCCAGAGCTCCAATCCGAATGGGATTCTGGGAGCACCTCGTTTCCTTCTGAGCTCTACAGCAGCAACACGAGCATTTCCCAGGATTCCGTGAGTAAAGGGCCCCAGAACCAGTGGGGCTGGCACAGCCTCACTCTTCCCGGGGAGAGGGTTCCTGCTGTCCCCAAGCAGGGACAATCCAGGGGCAGCACTCCAGTGTCCCAGCAGCAGCTCCACACCTCCTGGCCACCAGTGAGCTGTAGGGCCATCAGAGGGTGTCCATGAGCCCAGCCCTCCTCCTGCTGCCCTGGGGACCCTCTGCTCTCATCCTTTGCCTGCAGAAACTGCACCCCTGCTCCCTGCCTTCCTGTGGGCTCTGCTGCCAGCACTGCTGGGCGTCTCTTGCACGAGCCGCTCGCCTTGCTCAGCCAAGCAGCACCGTCAGGATGCTCAGCGTGACATGTCTTCCCTCCCTTCCTTCCTCCCGCAGGTGTCTGGAGAATCCACCCAGTCTGACGGGATGACTGACCTTCTCCTCGAGGCCATCGACAACTTGACTGCAGATGAAATCTGCTTACAGCAGAGGGGCAGGAATATTCTGGAAATGGCCCTGATGGACACTGACTCTTGTCTGAGAGATGTAAGCACCCCGGGGCTGGATTACCCTGCCCACCAGCCCCGTCAGGCCCGGTTCTTCCCTCCTGCCCTAACCCAGCTCTCTGGGGCAGCAGGAGCCATTCCAAGGCAGCGGAGGGATGGGAAGGGCAGCAGTTCAGTGGATGCTTGGGCATGGCTGCACTCCCGGGGCAGCAGCATCCTTCTCTGTGTCCTCTCCAGGTGCCAAAGATCATGAGGGGAATCCACAGAAACGTGGAGCACATCCACAGGGAGGAAGCCTGGCACATCCTGGTCCAGCTCCTTCTCCTGTTTACCCAGTGGACGCCCTGGGAAGCCGTCAGGAGCCTCTTGGAGATCTCTCCAATGTGTGACAGGTACTGGTCGGGACAGCACGGAGAGCTGCCCAAGCCAGAGCCCCACCACCACGTTTCTCCCAGCTACATGGGGAACCCCCTTCCTCCCCCTCCTACCTGCCCAGGCAGGGCCCCCAGGGCCCCCAGGGGATGGGGGTGGGATGGGGCAGGGCTGATCCAGCGCTCTGGGTCTGCAGTGCTGCCCTGGCCATGTGGCAGGCGATGATCTCCCTGCCTAAGACTTTGTGGAAGGTATTGACGGAGCTGCTCGACGTGCTTCAGGACCAGAGGCTGCGCAGGGTGTTCCGCTGTGCCACGGACGATGCCTTCATCTTCCTTTTGTCTGTGAGTGACCGTGATCCCTGCAGGGCTGTGCCTGCATTCCTTGGAAACAGGCACAGCCCCTCCCCTTCTCTCTCTTTCCAAATGGGCACCTCCTGGGGTACACATGGACACAGCCCCTCTGCTTCCCTCCTGCGGCATCCCCTGCGCGGCTCTGCAGCCTGGACACCTGAGGCAGGGCCAGAGGAAGGGGCAGAGTCATTGCTGGGGCCAGGCCTTCAGCACAGCCTGAGGAGGCTTCAAGCCAGCGCCCGTGCCTCGCGCCTCCTTTGTGGCAGAGAGGTGCAGGGAGCCCAGCAGGCTCTGCTCCTCTCACTGCTCTCTGTGTTTCAGTGGATGTTCATCAATGACTTTGGAGCAGAGGAGTTTGCTGCCCTGTATGAAGCCCAGAGATTCCTGAGGCATGCGAGCCCGGTGATGCTCTCCCTGGCGCTCAGAGCCCTCGTCATCCTTTCAGAGACACCTAAGAAGGTGAGCGGGGTGCAGCCAAGTGGAGCCGTACTGGCGGCTGGGGCCTGGGGTGGTGGGAATGTGCTGGCTTGGCCTGGGCTGGGGTCAAAATGGTGGGTGACAGTTCCAGTCCCTCTTGCTGCACTGGAGGGGGCTTGAGGGTGCCTGTGGGACTCTCCAGGCACAGAGGGAAACAAATCCATCTGCCCCTTCTGGCTGGTCAGCAAGTGGGGTGGCTGACAGCTCTCCTGCACTCCCTTCCAGTCCTCGAGCTCTCTCCGCATGCCCATCAGCAGCCACTGCCTGCCAGGAGGTGCTGCAGCCTCTCCTGTCCCACCTGTGGGGAAGCTGAACGGCAGGGAGCTGCTCAGGGCTATTTTTGCCAGTGTGGTCTTTTCCCCCTTCACGACATTAAACGGTTTCACACAGGCCAGAAAAATGATGGTCCTGCTGCCAGATGTGATGGAGAACCTGCAGGACACCAGCGGTGATGACAGGATGAAGGCCCTGCAGCTCCTCAGGAACTTGATGGATCCCATGCTGAGGAAGGAGGCCAGGCCCATGGTTCTGCCACTGGCGGAGAAGCTCCTGCCCCTCTTTGACGACGTAAGGAGGCGTGGGGGTCTCAGCCCCGCAGGGTGCTCTGCACTGACGCTGCCCCTCAGCACGGCCCAGGCGGCAGCAGACGGGCAGGAGGACTCTCCTCGCTCCTCCCGTGGTGCCGTCCGGGGCTCAGGGCCGTTCGGCCACAGCTGCAGCTCTGCCCCACAGCCCTGGTGCTGGGGATCCAGCCACAGCGTGTCCGCCCTTGCAGCCGCCACGCTAACACCCTCGCTCGCCGTGTGCAAGAAGTGGCTGTGGCTGAATCCCCCTGTCCTCCTCCCTTGCAGGAGCACAGCGAGGTGCGGCGGCTCTCCATCCTCCTCTTTGGAGATGTTGTGAAGGCAGTGGAGGGGAGGCACAAGAAGAAGATGAAGAAGAATGTGCGGAGGGCCCTGATCCCTCTATTCCTCCACATGAACGATGAGATGGAGAGCGTGGCCAAGGTGCGGCGAGCAGGGACTGGGGCGGCGGGGAAGGGCACGTGGACACCACGGGGGTGGCCTTGGTGTGCGGGTCAAGGGCTGCTGGACGTCAGAGCCTGGGAATGTGTCCCCCCAGGGTCCCACTGCTCCCCTCATTCCCTGTGCTGGTCCCAGCACGGGCGGCCGCAGCAGAGGGTGAGGAGTTGGGGTCCCCCCACAGCCCCTCTCTCCCCATTCTGCCCTCCCCCAGCCCAGGGTCCCAGCAGCACT
This sequence comes from Clamator glandarius, assembly GCA_033459285.1. NCBI lineage: Eukaryota > Metazoa > Chordata > Aves > Cuculiformes > Cuculidae > Clamator > Clamator glandarius. The sequence continues at coordinate 81,130 of JAUNZM010002370.1, forward strand.
GGAGTACCTGGCACAGACATTTCCCAGCCCTGCCCTGCCTCCTCCAGCAGGAGCAGCCCAAGGCCACGGGACACACCAGTCCCTTTAGGCTTCCCAGCTCTCCCTGCAGGAGTGGGAGGCCACGGCTTTGAGCCCTAATCCCTGTTCCCAGGGGTGTTCCCGAGACCTCCAAGGGTTTTGCCTACGATCTGTCCCAGCTCCAAGAGAACATTCTCAGAAAATCCCAGGAATGAACCCCTGCTCCCCCAGCTCCCTTTGCACCGGGACAGTCACCTCAGTGTGCACCAAGGGGCCGCACGTCCAGGGTGAGGAGAGCCAGCTTGTTCCCCAGCCAGGGGCAGAGAGAGCAGTTGGAAGGGAGATAGAGCCGGAGGGGGACCCACCCTGCATCCCAGGATCAAAGCTCGGCCCCCTCGGAGCACAGAATGAAGGAGTGGGACAGCCTAGCGTCCTGCTGGAGGATGAGCCAGCAGTGGCCCAGGTGGCTAAGAAAGCCAATAGCCTCTTGGCTTGGATCAGAAACTGCTTGGCCAACAGGACCAGGATTGTGCCCCTGCACTCAAAACTGGGGAGGCCACACCTCGAATCCTGGGTTCCGTTTTGGGTCCTGCACTACAAGAATGACATGAAGGTCCTGGAGCACGTCCAAAGAAGGAAAACAAACTGCTGAAGGTGCTGGAGAATAAATCTTACGAAGAGCAGCTGAGGGACCTGGGGGTAGTTTAGCCTGGAGAAGAGGAGGCTGAGGGGAGACCTGATCACTGTCTACAACTGCCTGAAAGGAGGTTGTAGAGAGGTGGGTGTTGGTCTCTTCTCCCGAGTGATAGGATGAGAGGGAATGGCCTCAAGCTGCATCAGGGCAGGCTCAGACTGGACATTAGGAGAAATCTCTTCACCCGAAGGGTTCTCAGGGACTGGAATGGCTCCCAGGGAGGTGGTGGAGTCACCATACCTGGGTGTGTTTAAACGCCAGGCAGATGAAGTGCTCAGGGATATTGTTTAGTAGTGCACAGGTACGGTTGGACGTGATGATCTCAAAGGTCTTTTCCACCTGTGGATTCCAGGATTCTGTGATACATGGGAGGTGCTGCTGGCTCCGTCCTGCCCTGGTATCTTCAGGACTCCAGCCCTGGGCTCACATGGCTTTGCTCCTCAGCCTGCCCCCACCCCTGGCTGCAGCTCCGCAGCTCTCTAGGATCTCTGTACTGATTGGCGGTGGTGGGAGATGCCTGAGGTGGCAGCTGCCCCATGTTCCCACCCTGGGCTGGAACCCAATTCTGGCTCAGACCCTGCTGGGAACAGCTCAGAGCCCAGATGAGAGGAGGAGGATGCCAGGTCTCCTTCCCTGGGCTGTGCCACCATCTTTCAGCTTTTGCTTTTCTGCAGGCTTCCAGGAACACGCTCCTGGTCTGCTCAGAGTTCCTGGGATGGAGGAAGCTCAACTGCCTGGCCCAGACGTATCAGTTCTCTGAGATAGCAAAGTGCTTGGTGAGGAGAACCCCGAAGACCCGATCTGGGCTGTCCCCCATGCGCGTGAGCCCAGAGTCCGTACCTGCCTCCTCCTTCCCTGTCCTTGAGCACACAGCCCCCACGGGCTCTTCTCCAGCCCTACTCCCCTTCTTGTCCTGGATGCTGAAGGAGATGCTGCCCAGCCCAGCTCTAGCAGTGGGACGGGGGGTGGGCGGGTGGGATGGAGGCTGGTGGAGAGCCTGGCACACCCAGGTTCTCTCCGAACCTCAGCTGCGGAGCATCTCGACCAGCTCTGTGTTCTTCTGCTCCACCTAGCTGGAGTGCAACAGGAGGCGAGCGGAAAAATTCCTGCACCAGAGCCTGCCCTACCTGCAGAACCCTCAGGCCACCTTGCGTGTGACGGCCGTCTCGTTCCTGGGTGAGCCACAACCCCGGGTCCCTCTCCAATCTTTGTCATCTCTAAGGTCTCTTCCAACCTAAAGCATTCCATGGTTCTGGGACTTTTTCCAAGGGCACAGAGTGATAGCACGAGGGCAATGGCTTTAAATTGGGGTGGGGGGAAATGTAGATCATACTTAAGGAAGAGGTTCTTCACGATGAGGGTTGGGGGTACCTGGCTCAGGTTTCCCAGAGAAATTGTGGTTGCCCCATCCCCGAAGGTGTTCAGCACCAGGTTGTTGGGGATTTAAGCAGCCTGGTGGAGTGGGAGGTGTCCCTCTCCATGGCAGAGGAGTGGATCTGGATGGGCTTTGCGGTGCCTCTCAACCCAAGGAGCACCCACCATGCCGGTGGGACTGGGAGGCAAGCTGCATCCCAGCACCCTGGGCACTGCCCTTCCCCGGATCACCCTGCCCTGGGGCCGGGAGCTGGCAGTGCTGGGGAGCAGGAGGTGTGACCAAGTGCTCTTTCCAGCTCTGGCCACACAGTGCCTTAGGAACTGGAGCTCAGAAGATCTGATGGAGTTCTGCAATGGTGAGCAGGGGCAGGACTTGGGCTGGTGGGGCAGGGACAGAGCCTGGGAAGAGCTGCCATGCTCGGTTCTGCTCCAGGGAGACGCTTGAGGGGCAGAGGAACGTGTCGGGGGCAAATGGGCCATTCCCCAGCACCAGCTTCCAGCTGCCGTCTGTCTCAGCTGCACCTCCTGGCCAAGAAAAGAGATGACCGGGGCTGGGAGGGTCTGGGGAGACTCCTGGGGGTCCCTGCAGGCAGTGGGGTTCATCTCCAAGGAGACCTTAGAGGAACATTCCAGCAGGAAAAGGGGCTCCAGGAGAGCTGGGGAGGGGCTCTTGTTCAGGACGTGCAGGGATTGGATGAAGGGAAGAGTTTTGAGCTGAAAGAGGGGAGATCGAGACCAGACCTTAGGAAGAAATGTTCTCCTGTGAGGGTGGAGAGGCCCTGGCCCAGGCTGCCCAGAGAAGTCGTGGCTGCCCCATCCCTGGAGGTGTTCAAGGCTAAGTTGTATGGGGCTGAACCAGCTGGAGGTGTCCCAGCCCTTGGCAGGGGGGTGGCACTGGATGGGCTTTAAGGCCCTTTCTGACCCAAACCATTCCATGATTCTCTGATTTCTGCTTCCTGCCCTTGCAGCCCTCCTGCCCTTGAAGGAGGACCCAGATCCCTTGGTCAGGACCCTGGCAACTGAGACCTCGGGCCTCCTGTCGAGAATGAGGCCCACTCCAAGATGGAGGCTGCGCTGGCTGCGCTGCTGGCTCTTCTGAACCTTGGAGAGACCGAGTTGTCCTCCCAGAGGGGATGCGTTCCAATCTCTATTGTCTTTAATAAAGCTGGAAGAACAAGCTGTGTCCCATAGGGGCTTCCCATGGGAGCAGCCCAAGTGTCCCTCCTTGAGCACTGCGTGCAGGCTTGGGCTCCATGGGATAACAAGGATCTAAAGCTCCTGGAGAGCATCCAGAGGAAGGCATGGAGCTGGTGAAGGGTTTGGAGAAGAAGCTGTGTGAGGAGCAGCTGAAGTCATGGGGTCTCTTCAGCCTGGAGGAGACCGAGGGGAGACCTCATGGTGGTCTGCAGCTTCCTCAGAAGGTGAGGAGGAGGAGAAGGTGCAGAGCTCTTCTTTCTGGTTACCAACGACCAGACCCGAGGGAATGGCAGTAAGATGTGCCAGGGGAGGGTTAGGGTGGACATTAGGGAAAGGTTCTTCCCCCAGAGGGTGGTGGAGCACTGGAACAGCTCCCCAGGGCAGCAGTCAAGGTGCGAAGGTGCCCAGCAGCCGCAGGGATGCAGAGCTGGGTGGGCCTGGGGAGAGGAGCAATGGCCTCAGCAGCAACCAGAGAGAGACCAGACACCTGCAGCGCTTCTCCAGGCTCTGGAACCCTCAGGGTGCCCTGAAGCGCACCTGCCCACCCTCAGCCCTCCATGGGAGTTCCAGGGACAGGTTTCCATGGGTTGGGGTCCAGGCCCCTGAGCCTTGCTGGGAGAGAATCTCTTTGCTCTCGGTGCAGCAGAGCCACCCGGCCAGTCCCTGCTGAGGCCAACGGGGCAGCTCCCAGAGCAGGACGCAGCCGTGCATACAACAGCCCAAGGAACAGCAGCGCCAGGACAAGGTTTGCCCAGCCTTGAGGTCTTCAAGACAGGGTTGGATGAGGTTTTGAGAAACCCGACCCAGTGGAAGGTGTCCCTGCCCGCGGCAGGGAGTTGGAAGGGGATGGTCCTTTCCAATTCAAACCATTCTCTGATTCTGACCTCAGTTCTGGCATGGAGGAGACCCAGGGCAGAGGCCACGTCTCTGCCCCTCTGCACCTCTGGGAACTGGGGAGCCTGTGTCCCTGCCAGGGAGCAGAGCAATGCTGAGGTGTCCAAGCAATGAGGAAACATTTGGGATTCGTGCTGGGCAGAAGTCCCAGATTCAAGGTCAAAGCCCAGCCCTGCAGCTCCCACCCGGGGCTGCTGCTGGGGACACACGGGCAGCCCTGAAGGTTGGCTTTGGGCTCCATGAGGCTCCTGGGGGCTGGGATGGGGCGTTTGGCAGATGAAGTGATGGAGCTGAACCCGCAGCCCCATCCTGGCCTTGCCCTGTAGCAGAAGCACAGGGAAGCCCAGGCCTAATGGTAGCCCCAGAGCTGAGCTGCTGCCCCGGGGAGCAGAGACACCTGGACCCACTCAGCCCTCAGCTGTCCCACATGAGAGCAGTCAATGTGAGCAGACAAAGCTCTCCAGGTCACTCCTGGTGGAGCCAGGCTTTCTCCAGGCAGAAATGGACCCTGGGGCTGCCATGCAGTCCATGCTTTGGGGGGCTGTGTCACACCCAAGTGGCAAATGGAACCAACAGAGTTGTTTCCCAGCCCTCACCTGAGCAAATGACAGCAGCGATGCTCTCATGGGAGCATGGCGAGGCCCCCAGGGTGGTCACTGGGCACTCTCCCAGCTGGGCTTCAGTCATACAATCATTGAATCATAGAATCATAGAATAACCAGGTTGGAAGAGACTCACAAGATCGAGTCCAACCATCCCCATCAATCACTAAACCATGTCCCTCAGCACCTCGTCCACCTGTCCCTTAAACCCCTCCAGGGAAGGTGAATCAACCCCCTCCCTGAGCAGCCTCTGCCAGTGCCCAGTGAGTCTTTCCGTGAAGAACTTTTTCCTAAAGTTCAGCCTAAATCTCCCGGAGCAGAGCTTGAGGCCATTCCCTCTCGTCCTCTCCCCTGTCACTTGGGAGAAGAGCCCAGCTCCCTCCTCTCCACAAGCTCCTTTCAGGGACTTGGAAAGAGCAATGAAGTCTCCTCTCAGCCTCCTCTTCTCCAGGCTAAACCCCCAGCTCTCTCAGCCGATCCTCGTAAGGCCTGTTCTCCAGCCCCTTCACCAGCTTCGTTGCTCTTCTCTGGACTCGCTCCAGAGCCTCAACATCCTTCTTTTGTGGTGAGGGACCCAGAACTGAACACAGTATTTGAGGTGCGGTCTCACCAGTGCCGAGTCCAGAGGGAGAAGAACCTCCCTGGACCTGCTGGCCACACCGTTTCTGATCCAAACCAAGATGCCATTGGCCTTCTTGGCCTCCTGGGCCACCGCTGGCTCATGTTCAGTCACTGTCAACCAACACCCCCAGGTCCTTCTCATCCTGGCAGCTTCCCAGCCAGACTTCTCCTAGTCTGTAGCTGCTCAGGGTTGTTGTGCCCCAAGTGCAGGACCCTCCATTTCACCTTGTTAAACCTCATCCCGTTGGTCTCAGCCCGTGGATCCAGCCTGTTCAGATCCCTTTGGAGCCTCCCAACCCTCCAGCAGATCCAGCTTCCACCCAGCTCAGTGCCATCCGCAAACTTGCTAAGGGTGCGCTCGATGCCTCCATCCAGGTCACTGATAGGGTGGGGAGCCCTCTATGTAAGAGAGTGCTTTGATACCCTGGAGCTCGATTATGGTGACGATGCGATCGAGTGCCTGTGGGTTAAAACCAGAGGCACTGGTGAGACCGCTCCTCGAATCCTGGGGTCAGTTCTGGGCACAAAAGAAGGATGTTGAGGCTCTGGAGCGAGTCCAGAGAGGAGCAACGAAGCTGGTGAAGGGGCTGGAGAACAAGAGGAGCGGCTGAGAGAGCTGGGGGTGTTTAGCCTGGAGAAGAGGAGGCTGAGAGGAGACCTCATTGTTCTTTCAGAGTCCCTGAAAGGAGGTTGTGGAGAGGAGGGAGCTGGGCTCTTCTCCCAAGGGACAGGGGACAGGACGAGAGGCAATGGCCTCGAGCTCTGCCAGGGGAGGTTCAGGCTGGACATCAGGAAAAAGTTTTTCATGGAAAGACTCATTGGACACTGGCAGAGGCTGCCCAGGAAGGGGGTTGATTTCGGAGGGTCTTATGGGGATTTTGAGGGTCCTGGGGGTTTTGGTGGGGGGGGTCAGAGGGAGTTTAGGGCATCATGTGGATGGTTTATGGGGTCTTGAGGGGGCTTAGGGGAACCGACAGAGATGTAAATCTGAAGGAAATCCACCTACAAAAATTGATCTGGATTTTCTTCCTATGAAAAAACATTGAAGGGTTTAGGAACACTCTGGAAGACAAAAAGAAGGGCTCGCAAACACAATTTATTTTACAAACATGTTTAAGGGAACTGTCCTCTATAACATAAACCCAGGCTAAGCACACTTCTTAATCCATGAGATCGTTTCCTCCACCCCAGACGTGTGAACACAGCACAGGGTTTGGAACTCATGTCAGTAACAGGGCAACAGCTCAGATAACAGGTTTGGTTTCTTTGCTGAACATTTGTATGATCTGTATTGCAGGGAGTATCTGAAAATGTCTCAAGTCAAGTGGAAGGAGAAATGCCGTCTTTTTTTAGGTGAAAATGGTGTATTTATATAAACAAACCAAAATTCCCATATAAGCATTAATGAGTAGATTGGATTTGGGGGGTTGAGGGCGTAGGGGTTGGTTTATGGTTTTCACACTTGAATTCTTTTTTTTTTATAAAAAAGAGCCTGAAACTTTAAAAATAATGAAAATTTTCTGCCAAAATCCTCTTTTCATTGTCACTCTCTGAAGCCCATTTTAATTAAAAATATAAATTCAGCAATATAAATTCAACAAGTTCTCCACAAATATTTAAAAATTGGAAACACTCTTTCATCTTTCCCACACGGAGAAGAAACAGCTTACATTTTAAATTAATGCAGTGACTATTGCATGGGTCGTTGTGTGAGGAAATCACGGAAGGGAAGTCTAAGAGAAGAGTATTGAGTTGCATTTTCATTTTGAAAGGAATTTGGTTTGGGGGTATTTTTGCCTTTTACAGGAGAAGTGCTACAATCCATTCCACCCCTGTTAGGGATTTCCCATTAAGTGCACCTCCCAGCAAGCCACACTTCCCACTGGTTCAGTTTTCAAAGAAACTCTTAAGATTGAAGAAGGAAAGCCAGAAAGATTTTGCTGATCCATTTTTTCAGACAAAACTATTTAATCCAAGAATGCTGGTTAGAGCACAGGGAGGTTTCAAACACCTGGGGCAGCAGCGTTGCTGAACAGGAGCCACACAGAGGTTTGAAGAGGTTTAATTTGAGAACTTTGCTCAGTTCAGCTCGACCTCCTTGAATGGCAGCAAAGTCTCAGGCCATTCCTGATGACCCCAAGAAAAGTTCTCAGTACTGGCAACAGAGATGGTGAACTAGACACTTCAAGAGTAGGAAGCGTATATGTTGAGTGAAGCACAGAAGTAATGTGCACTGGACAAGTTATTTAACCCTAACCCTAAACATAACCCTAACCCTAATGACCCAACCCCTAACCTGAACCCTAACCCCAAACCTTGCCCTGATCCTAACCCCTAACCCTAACCTTAACCCTAACCCTAACCCCCTAATCCTAACCCAGACCCTAATGGCCCTAACCCTAACCCTCTAACCCCTAATCCTAACCCCCTAACCCCCAACCCTAACCCAACCCCCTAACCCCTAATCCTAAGGCCCAACCCTAACCCAACCCCTAACTCCCAACCCTAATCCCCTAACCCTCAACCCTAACCCCAAGCCCCTAAGCCCTAACCCTAACACCCTAACCCCCAACCCAAACCCAACCCCCTAACCCCTAATCCTAACCCCCAAGCCTAACCCCAACCCCCTAACCCCTAATCCTAACCCCCAAACCTAACCCTAATCCCCTAACCCCCAACCCTAACCCCAATCCCCTAACCCCTAATCCTAACCCCCAACCCTAACCCGAATGGCCTAACCCTAACCCAGAACCTAATGGCCTAACCCTAAGCCAAACCCCCTAACCCTAACCCCCTAACACCCAACCCTAACCTCAACCCCTTATCCCTAATCCTAGCCCCCTAACCCTAATCCTAACTCTAATAACCCTAACCTTAACCCCAACACTAAACCTAACCTTAACCTTAACCTCTCGCCCTATACGTAACCTACACCCTAAACCTAACTATAACCCCTAACCCGTTACAGTAACACTACTCCTAAAACCCAAACCCCTAACCAGATCCCTAATGTGCCTAACCCTAACCCTAAACCTAACCCTAAAAAAACTCTAACCCGAAACCTAAGTCCTAAAACTAACCTTAACACTAAAACAAACCCTAATGACCCTAACCCTAACCCCTAACCCTTACCCTAAACCCTAACACAAACTTTACCCTAAAACCTAACCAAAACTGTAAACCTAACCCTAATCCTAACCACAACCCTAACCCACTAAACCTAACCCTAACCCTAAACCTCTAACTCCCAAACCCTACACATAAACCCTAACCTTAACACTAACCCTATCCTAAACCTAAACCTAATCCTAACCACCTACTCTAACCCTAATCCTAGCCCTAACCCAAACTCTAATCCCAAATCCTAACCCTAATACTAAACCTAACCCTAACTCTAACTCCTAACCCTACATCCAACCCAAACCCTAGCACCTAACCCCTAACCCTAACAGTAAATCGGAACCCAAAATCTAACCCTAATTACCAAAACCTTAAACCTAAAGCTAATCATAACCCAAACCCTAACACTAACTCTAAAACTAACCCCAAATAATTAACCTAACCCTAAATCTAAACTTATTTTCTAACCCTAATACTAAACCTAAACCTAATGACCCTAACCCTAAAACTAACCCCTAAACCTTAAGTCCAATCCTAACCCCTAACCCTTACCCTAAACATAACCCTTAACCATAACTCTAAACCTTAACCACAACCCTAACTCCTAACCGTAATGTCCCCGAGTCTAAACCAAACCCTGACCCTAATCCTCTCTTACCCTAACCCCTAACCCTAACAATAACCCTGACCCCAAACTCTTACAACCTAACCCTATTGACCCTAACCCTAACTCTAACCCTAACTCTAATCTTAACCCCTAACCCTAACAGCCCTAACCCCTAACCCTGACCCCTAACCATCACCCTGACCTCTAACCCTAACCGTAAGCCTAACCCTAAGCCTAATGTCCCAAAGCCTAACCCAGAACCTAATCCCTTACACTAACTCTAACCCTAACACTTACCCTAACCCTAGTGACCCTAAACTGAACCCTAAACCTAACCCTGACCCTAACCCCTAACCGTACCCCTAACACCTAACCCTAAACCATAACCCTAACCCCTATCCCAACACTGACCCTAATCCTAACCCCTAAACCCTAACCCTTAACCCTACCCCTAACCCTGACCAAACCCCTAACCCTGACCAAACCCCTAACCCTACTCCTAACCCCTAACCCCTATCCCTAACCCTGACCCTAATCCTAACCCTTAAACCCTAACCCTACCCCTACCCCAACCCCAATCACTAAGGATTCATTAGGGTTCATTTTAAGCTTAGGATAAGGTTATGCTTTGGGTTAGGGCACCATTAGGATTAGGGTTGGGGTTACGGTTATGGTTAGGGTGCCAGTAGGGTTATGGTCAGAGTTAGAGCTAGGGGGAGGTTTGGGTTAGGGTTAGTTTTAGGCTTAGGAAGGGAGAGCAGCCTCCTAAGAAAAACGCCTTCCCTGTGAGGGTTACTTGGGGTTGTGGTTCTTAAATTGAGGCTTTAGGCAGTGCTCTTTGCTACTAACTCATAATAATCCAATGGTTTGGATTGGAAGGGGCCTCAAAGCCCATTCAGTCCCACTCCTGCCATGGGCAGGGACACCTCCCACTGGACCAGGGGCTCCAAGCCCCATCCAACCTGGCCTTCAACATCTCCAGGGATGGGGCACAAACCACTGCTCTGGGCAACCTGGGCCAGGGTCTCACCATCCTTACATCTCCTCCCCAGGCCCAGGAGAGAATATCTGGGAAGTTGAAAGAGGAAAACTTCTTTAACCTGAAAGAAGAAGTGAAACTTGAAGCCCACATCAAGGTGCTTCCTCTGCCGCTGGCCGCGTGATGGGCAAAGGTGGCAAGACAGTAGGTGGGGGGTGCTGGGATGGTCCCTCTGCTCTGGGGACGTGGAGCTGGGCATCACCCCGCACCCCTGCTCGCCCCGAGGGCAAACTTCTTGCAGAAATGTGACTCTGGAAAGAAAAGGAAAAACCCTTTAAATATGAAGTCGAGGCAGAAAATAGGCACAAATATCTATCAGGGAGAAACCCACTTCTCCAGAAGACATAAGGGCCAGGGATCCCAAACCCACCACCTGTGGCATCTCGTGTAGTGAAGTAGGAAGCAGACACCAGATGTAAGGATGGAGCACACAGCTCTGCCCTTCCGAGGCCACTGTGAAGCTCCAACGCCACCAGCTACGCACCAACCCCAGAGCGAGGGATAGAACCTCCATCCCTGCTCCAGGCACAATCAGCAGCTGCTGCAGAACTCGGGACCCGATAGAATGGCACGAAGATGCCACGGGAGGGTTAGGTGGAGCACCAGGAGAAGGTTCTTCCCCCAGAGGGTGGTGGAGCCCTGGAACTGCTCCCAGGGAAGTAGTCACAGCCTGACAGTGTTCCAGAAGGGTTTGGCCAATGCCCTCAGCCCCATGGTGGGAATGTCGCAGTGTCCTGCGCAGGGTCAGGACTTGGACTCAATAAGCCTCGAGGGTCCCTTCCAGCTCAGGACAGTCTAGGATTCTGTAACTTTCCCTGGCTCTTGTATCTGAGCAAAGATGTCTGGAGCTGGTTTTAACTCCCACTCACCTGTGTAAATGTTAACGGTTTGTCTCTGGCGATGTAGTCTGCGTACTTGCAGACAAAAACCCCGCAGTCGCTTCCATTCTGTTGCTGAGGGATGTCCTGATGAATGCAGAGAAGCAGAATTTTGCAATACCATAATAGGGAGGCAGTTTGGAAGCAGCACACGTTACCCATCCTAACAGACACTCAGCACAATCCATTCACCATCACACAACTCAGGGAACAGACCCGACTGACCACACATCATCTCTTCACTTGGGTGTCACAATCCAGGTTCTTGGCAGGCTGAGAAGGGAGAGCAGCCTCCTCAGAGAGGAGAAGGGAACCTGGGCCAGGGCCTCACTGCCAACATTGTGTGGAATTTGGATTGGACATTAGGAGAAAAACCTTCCCCCTTCCGATTTAAAGCCATCCCCCCTTGCCCTATCACTCCATGCCCTTGGTAAGCCCCTCCCCAGCTTTCCTGGAGCCCAACTCAGGGAAACATTCGCTCAAGCCTCTCCCTTGTCACACACCAGGACTCGTGCTCCCAACAAGAATAATTATCCCAAATTCCAAACCCATTTCCAAAGCCTGTGTTCTCCAACAAGAGATAAACAGATTAAGTTTGTCCTGGGAAGTGGGAGCAAAGTCAGATTCACCTGAACATGGCAGACTAATTCAAAAAAATGAAGCATGCAGCCAGCAAGGAGAGGTCATGCTGAAAGATTTCATCCCAGCATGGTTAAGACCAGGTTGGAGGGTGCTTTGAGGGTGCTTCTGCTGGTGCAGAAGGTGTCCCTGCCCATGGCAGGGGGCTGGAACTGGATGGGATTTAAGGTCCCTCCTGACCCAAACCATTCTGCTATTCCATGGTTTCCTGGGTCAGCTCCTGCCTAAGGTGGCACCGTAAGAACATGAGATGCTTACGGCTCTTTCTAAAAGCTTGGACTTAGAGAGTGTCAAGACCTCTAAAGAGGAGGAGTTGAGAGTTCACATTTCACATCCCAGTAGTGCTCACGTACACGTGTCCTCACGCTGTGAAGTGTCCACTCTGAACAACCCAGATCCAGTTGCCTTTATCCTGACTTCCTTCTTGCAGGTATTTGCTGTTGAAAACAAATCAAAATCACTCTTTGCCTCTAGAATGTAGGTCAACAAAACCAGAGCTGCTGTAGGATCATGGGCAGCTGAGCGGCAGGCCAGCAAAGCATCAGAGCATCCTTACAGCAGCTGATTTAAGGCTTTCAGAGGAAAAATCCAAGTCTTAAATTTACAGATATAATGACAGGCTGCAAGGTAACGTTTACTGGTCAGGAATGAGACCAGCGATTCCAAGAGAGGCTTCCACAAAAGCGTAAGCTCACTCCTTAAAGCCCGGTTGTTTCATTCCTAGCGGGGGCAGTACAGGAGGCACCAGCTACCATGTATTTGGCAGCGAGGCCGTGTGTGTGTGTGTGGTGGGAAGGTGGCAGAGCCCAGGTACCCAAGGCCCTGACTGGAGGGGACTGTGTGACACGAGCTAAGTCACCAGTGTCCCACCACTCACAGCAAGGCAAAGATTCCTGCTTCGTTACCTAAAAGAAAGGTGGAAACTTGCAGTTGTGTTCCAGGGACAAGTTCGGACAGGGCCCAAAAGCCTTCTCATAATTCACAACGTGAGAGCAGCGCCCAGGCCGTTACTTACAACAGAGCTTCACAGATCTTGTTCCCGCTCCTAACTGCCACGGAATCAAAGTATGTGATGGTCTTCTTTCTCATGTCAGTGACCTGTGATTACAAGGGGACTGTCGGAGAAAGCACAATCTTCTCTGCACACACATCAAAATAAAATCGATATGGCTTTTCTCACCAGTTTTCTCTCCCCATCCAGTTCCAAACAAAAAGCCAGTTTGACTCACCACCAGAGTCCAATGATTTGTCAGGCGGACAGGGACTAAGACAACGTCCTTCTTGAAGAGATCCACATGTCCTGTCCATCTCTTCACTGCTGCGTAGCCACCAGAAGTTAGGTTTAGACAGAAGAAAGCAGTAACAGCATGAACTGCTCGATATCCTTCCTTCTTAGCTCTTTCCATCAAAAGATTCATGTAGAAATGAATGATCTGTACCATAAGGAGTAAGCTTGAGATGTAAAACAAGACACTAGCTTCCCAAAAGAACGAAACAGCAGCAAGGGCCATGAGGTTCCTCGCCCAACGAGGATATCATCATGCTGCAGCCAGTTTTACCTCAGAATTGAGCCAGCAATATTTCTGCAGCGTGCAGATGTCACCACCAGTGAGGTTCATTTGGAAGGCACTGCTAATGACGTCATTTGGCTCCCCGTGGTGAAATGCAGCCTTGATCTCTCTCTCCATGGCCTAAAACAAACAATTAAATGGGGAAGGACTCATGAAATGGAGTAATGAGCACGCTAACAAGATTTCAGCTCAAGAACGCCTGCAATGAAGCTCAGGTACCAGCTTTTTGCTAAGTCAGTAACAGCACTTCATTGTTGGTTCAGCACCCCAACTTTCAACTTCACAGCCCAGCTTTGCCCCGGTTTGTTTTCACAAAAGGAAGCCGATATCCAACACGAGGACACCAAACACACTAAAGCAGCTGAAAAATTAACAGAAGTAGAGCAAACCCCTTTGCCATGTATTGCTGCAGCCCTTGCCAGACTGAGGGTTAAGTAAGGGAAACTGAGGCAGCTACACTGGAGTCAGGCAACCACGAGTCCAGGCTGTGCATCCAACTGGCTCCAAGACCGAGGTTGCCATCTACGTCTGGGTAAGGAATGCAAATAAACCACTAGGTCCCCTTCTTGGTTGAATCTGGGCTGGAAAACTAAGCACAGCACCTGGTTTTCCTTCTACTCACCAGACTCTGTAAACCTTTGCAACAGACAAGTTAGCCTCTGCCTTTCTCCTCAACAGGCAAAACCAGACAGGGGTCAATTAGATCAGCACGACCGTGACTCCAAGGAATAAAAGCAGCCAAAATTCAGGTGACCAGGGGAACCTGGACTCCCACTCCCCCTTGAACAGTCTAAGTTAACGCCTCCAGCCACTGCAACACTCAGCACGCACAAAGGGCTCTGCGGGGTCCTGAGGGTCCACACACAGCTCTGTGGGAGCCTGAGGATGCACACAAGATGCTCAGCTGCCCACCAAGCACTGCAGCGCTACGGATCAGCCAAAGCTTATTTTTCAGGTTACACCACCACACCAGGACAGGACAAACTCCTTTTAAGGGGCTCTGCCTCTTAGCCAGGTGAATCGGTTTAGCACTGCTGTGTTCTTAAGCCTGGCCTCACTTTTGTCCTGGTAGCAGAAGCCCCAAAAACCCTTAGGTGAGTTCAACTGAAGGAGCCCGTGGAGCATATTAAAAATCAGCATTACTGCTGACACTAGCACTGTGTCCTGTCTAACAAACCATCAGCTATGGTACCTCTGTGATTGGAGCAAAGTTGTCTGCCTTTTTGCCCGAGTCTGGGGATTTGCTTGCTTCCACACCGATGCTGCATGATTTTCTGGTTGGAACAGATGGTGGGCGTCATTGCCATAACACATCTCCTGAGATGTCGGCTCCACTCTGTTTCTGTTGGGCAAAAGGACATGAAGTGAGCAAGGAAACACACCTTTTTGCTAGGTGATAGTGCAGAAAATCTTGCTGGTGTATAAAACTGGAAGGGTTTTTGTACACACACCCAGACAGCAAACTGCAAAGTTACTTTTTCTTGGCGAGCGCATTCCAGCCGTGCAGCGCTGCCCTCAAAGCTCAGCAGAGGCAGGAGAGGCACAAGCTCAGTTTGGCATTAAGAACCCCAGCAGAGCCTCCGCACGTGGCTACCAAATTGAGATTGAAATTAACAGCTCCCATTTCCACGATTAGAACGGTGTGATCTCAATCCCAAGCAGAGATGGAAGTCAGACGTGTACAGCCAACCTCACAAAACAAGCCAGACCTAAAGATCCCACAGCCCAGCTTTGCAGGACGACTAAGTCTGTGCCCAAGACTTTAAAGCTGTGCCCAACACGGTAAGCGGGGAGAAGAGAAAGAGCATAGCGTGGGGCAGTTGGGATAGTCCAGAAACAAAACAAATGGCAGCAGGAACCCCTTGCTGATAGCACTACTTCTCACACAACATCCCCGCTTCCCCTGAGCAAACCAACCGGTACAAACACATTACTCACTCAGCAATCCGTGAGTGAGGAGGGCGAGCATTTCTGATCACAAAGAGCTCTATTTGCTTAAGAAGTGAAATCATGAATAACACAGACTTACCTCTGCAGCTGCAAGTTTCCCTGGCCTCTCCTCCTCCAGCGTGTTTTCCACCCTGTGAGGTGAGGGAGAGAAAAAGAGAGCAGTGAGCTCTCTATCCATACTCTCCCATGGAATTGTTCTGGAGAGAGAGACACACACAGAGCTAAATGACAGGAGAAGAGTGATTACAAGAGACTCTACCTGGTCACATCACCTCTTGGAGGCACCTGTGGGCCGCAAACATCTCCATCTTTGAAACCTGCACAGAAAAGCAGCCCTAGGAGAGCAAGAGGCCAGCTTGCATTTACCATCAGCTGCACAAAGTGCTCGCTTGCTGAGTGATAAATACAAAAAAACTTGTAATGACGACTGCACAGTCAGGAAGTTTGAACTTGGGCAGTTTCATGGAATATCATAGAATTGTTTGGTTGGAAAAGACCTTTGAGATCATCAAATCCAAGCCCTACCCATCCACTCCTAAACCAGATCCCCGAGCACCTCATCTCAGAGCAGCCTGGTCCAGTGGGAGGTGTCCCTGCCCATGGCCGGAGGCTGTGACAGGATGGGCTTTAAGGTCCCTTCCAACCTAAACCGTTCCAGGATTCTACAAAACTAAGAGCACTAACACAGTGCTGGCACCAAAGGAAACCACTAGCCAGCAAAACAGTTTAAGGAGCCCACTCTGCGGAAGGGAACTCCTTCAGCAGTTATGCATCTTCAGCTCGCTAACTCTCACAGAAATAGCCACGCGCAGCACTAGAAATGGATAAAGGCTGACAACTCCCAGCTAAGCAAGGGGTGCCTGAGGGGGGGCAGCAATCTATCGCGCTCCGCTGCTGCAAACAGCCAGGTGCTGGGACGTTCTGCACGGGGCACAGTCACATCTGCAGCCACAAAATCCACTGGCACAATAATGTGTCTTGAGGGCCATTTTAAACACTTTTTCAGTACACTAAAATGCTCCCAAGGGCATTTTAGCCGGTAGCTACTGCTGGGGGTGGTGCTGTCCCCCTCTTTCTTTCCCAACTCCCACCACCCCCGACAGAAAAAAAAAAGTTATTAGGATCTACAAGCTAAAATCAGCGTTTAAAACAATTTCTTCTGGCAAGCCACTGATGGACACACAACTGTAGCTCTGCTCCCGAGGCAGCTCTTGCACTGAGCTGACGAGATAAACGCCCCAGGCTATGGCCGCGCCCCTCACAGCTCCCCCGCCTGTGGCCGCCGCCCCCCGCGCCCCCTCCCAGCAGCACCAGCCCCGCTCGCACCCCCGCTCCCGCCCCGCTCCCTCCTCCTCCCGCTCCCTCCCGGCCCTCCGGCTGCAGGCGCGGAGCCGCCGCTCCCGTACCCCGGGCGGGCTCTGCGCGCCCTGCCCGCCCGCAGCCGCCGCTCCGCATCCCCGACCGCGGGCGGCGGGGAGCCCCGAGCGGCGAGGGGCCGGCACGCAGAGGGGGCTGCGGGCAGGAGCCGGCGGGGCCGCGGGAGGGGCGGCCGGAGCGGGGCCGGGCGGCTCCGAGCTCCCCCGGGGGCGGCTCCCCCCGCTCCCCAGCGCTGCCGGGGGCGCTCCCTGCTCTTACCGAGCGCTCCGCGCGGTCGCCGCCGGCCGCTTCCTTCTCCGCGTCGCCAAATCTGCCAAAACGAGCGCCGCACGACGAGAGCTCGAGCCGCAGACGAGGCGAGCACCGAGCGCCCGAGCGGTCGCGGCCGGGTCGCTGCGAAGCACCGAACGTTCCAACGGCCGCGGCTCCAACCGCCCCGCCCCGCGCCCGGGACCCGCCGGGGGGGGAACGGGGCAGCTGCGCCTCGGGGGGGGACCCCGAGCGGCCACTTAGGGGCTTCATTAGCGCTTCCTTAGGGGGTTCGGCCGGGGAGGGGGCTGAGCCCCGGGCACAGAGGGGGACGGGGTGCGGGATGCGGGCAGGGGGGAGGGCAGGATTCGAGCAGGGATGCGGGATTCGGGCAGGGATGTTCCTAGGGGCAATGGCGAAGCCTGGGGAGGGGACTGAGCTTTGTATTAGCTCTTAAGCACAAGGAGGGAATTAGAGCTGGGGCATTTCCCTGCCTGCATGTCTGTCTCGCAGCTAGAGGGGATGTGCTATTTCTAACTCATCAGGCACCTCTTCTCCTTGCTAAATCAAAGGAATTGACACTTAACTTCATTCAGGTCCTGGTCAAGTTCAATTTTAGCAGGTGATGTCAAGAGAAACATTTGATAAAGTCATGAAGGATTTGGACAGAGGAGTGAGTAGTGAAGAAGTTGTTTGTTTGTTTTCCTGAAGAGTTTATTTCTTAGTTCCCTTCTCTGTCTAAAAATCTTCCTCAAGGCTTTTTCTGAGTGATCCCGATGTCGGTGCCTCACAGCCTTGTGGTGAGGAGAAATAGTCTGTGCCAATAAATAGGTTATTACCTTGGTGTCACCTTAATAGGATGCTGGCTGGTACCTGCTCTTCTGAAACAGCTCATGAGTGACTTTGTGGGGAAATCTACATCCTAGTAGCTCCAGAAATTGTTTCTGATGGGAATAAATCTTTTTTTATTACCTCAATTGAGCATTATTTTGGTCTCCAAATTGATTTTGGTGAGAATGCAGTGTCCAAGTGGGGCTCTGGACCTAAATGGCTCCAAACCACTTCAGTAGAATGAAATATTTCATCCCAATTTAGGGGAGATTTTCTTTAAATCTTCCTTTCATCTGCTCTTTGCTTTTGAGAAATGAATTACAGAATTTCAGTGCTTTGATACTTTTGGGGATTGTTTTTACCTTTCATTTTGACCCTCTGGTATCTCTCTCCTAGTATTTGAATATTAGCTGTGTGGTTTGTTCCCCCTGTCCCGTTAGCTGAAGAGCTGCTCTGTGTGCACAATTCCCTTAGGAAATTGAGTGTTGGCATAGAAAGATGCAAACTGGAAAACAGAAGCAGAAGGATTGTTCTTGATCTCAGGTGCCTCTGGAAATGCCAACAAGCCTGAAACAGGATTCCTCTTTTCCTCTTTTCAGGCTTTCACCTTAGTGAAACTTTGGGGAAAGATTAACTGCCCTCATTCATATACAAAAAACCAGATTTTTCAACCAGGCTGCCCGCACCAACTTTCCATGGAGTTTTAGATTATTTGTTTTTCATAGATTTTCTTATTTGTTTGTTCCTAATTTAGGATTGGATAAAGATTTCTTTCTTTCCTCAAAAACCTCTTGCTGCTATGGAAAGGTTTTATCCAAATCTCTCTCTACCTTTACTGTTCCCTCGTTTAAGTCACAGATCTCGCCCCACAATGACAAATAACCAGCAACATGCTCCTGGTTAGTTTGAAATCGCATTAGATTATCAAGGGGACTTTTATGTTTCTAGTCTGTTGTGTGGAAAACTTATTGGTCTGTTTTCTTTTTCATGGTCCCCTTGAAACTGGGGGGCAGTTGTGGGGGTGAGAGGGGCAATTGGAGGGGGCCTGAGGGGCAACTGGGAGGAAACTGGGATTCTTGGGGAACAACTGGGGGGTCATTAGTGTTCCTGTGGGGCAATTAGCGGGGCTGAGTGGGGCAACTGGGGGAGGGAGCAAGGGCATTTAGGGGGGCTGGCATACAACTGGGGAGGAATTAAAGTTCCTGGGGGGGACTTGGGGGACAATTGGGGTTCCTGAGGGGCAATTGCAGGGCAAGGGGATGCAACTGGGTTTCCTGGGGGGCAATTGGGGTGGGGATAGGGCATTTAGGGGGCCCTAGGGCAATTGGGAGGGGGATTGGGGTACCTGGGGGCAAACTGGGGAGAATTCAGGTTCCTGGGTGTGATCTGGGGAGACAATTGGAGTACTTGAGGGGCAACTGGGGGAGAATTGGGGTTCCTGAGGTGCAATTGGTGGGTTAGGGGAGCATTTGGGGTGGGCTAGGGGGCAATTAGTGGAGGAATTGGAGTTCCTGGGTGGGATCTGGGGGAGAATTGGGATTCTTGAGGGGCAACTGGGAGGCAATTGGGGAGCAACTGGGGTTCCTGGGGGGGAACTTGGGGAGGCAGGGGGGGCAACTGGTGTTCTTGAGAGGCAGCTGGGGGGCAGTTGCAGACAACTGGTGGGGGCAAGGGTGTTTGGGAGATGCTGGGGGTAAAGTGGTGTTCCTGGAAGGAATTTGGGGGGGCTATTGGGGTTCCTGGGGGGCAATTGGGCAGTAAGGGGGGCAATTGGGAGGGGGGAACAGGGGCATATGGTGGCGCTGGGGCCAATTGCTAGGGTAATTGGGGTACCTGAGGGGCAATTTGGGTTCCTGAAGGGGGATTTGGGGGCCAATTTGGGGGGGAACAAGGATGTTTGTGGGGGGGCTGGGGGTCAATTGGTGGGGGGGGTTCGGGGTGGGGGGGCAATTGTGGTTCCAGGGGGTAACTAGCGAGTGAGGGGGGTGATTTACGGGGAGGAAAAGGTGGTTTTGGGAGGCTGTGGGGTATTTGGGGCGGGGAATTGGATTTCCTGGAGGGATTTCAGAGAGGAGGAATTGGGGTTCCAAAAATGCACTCTGGAACTTATCAAGGAGGGTTTTAACCCCAAACCGAAGCTTTAGAACCTCAAACTGCATCTCCAGCCCCAAGCTCTGGGCCCTGATTGCTTCCCCCCCCCCCAACTGTTGGCGGGCGGGGGGGCAGAGCCAGGAACGGGGGTTCTGGCCCCAAACGGGGGTGGGGGGATGGCAGGAGGCGCTGAGGCCGCACTCGGGGCTCCGGCCCCCCAGGCACAGAATCCTTAAGGCTGGCAAAGTCCTCGACTCCCCGAGCCCCCCCGCACCCAACCCTGTCCCGAACCCCACACAGAGGCTTTTCCCCAACACCCAACCCCCTCATTTCCCACCTATTGCCCCCTAACCCCCCAGTTCACCCCCCTTTTTACCCCCCTGGGCATTTCCCCGCCAGGACTCATTTCCCCCACATTACTCCCCCTTTTTACCCCTAACCCCTCCATTTCCACCCCATTAACTCCCCCAGGAGCCATTTTGCCCCCTAGTTCCCCCTCTTTTGCCCCCAACCCCCCATCCTCCCCCCAGGACCCCATTTCCCCCACTCTTTTGCCTCCCAACCCCCCCATTTCTCCCCCATTACCCCCCGGACCCATTTCCCCCCCACATTCCCCTCTATCTCCCCCTCTTTCACCCCCCTTTGCCCCCATTATCCCCCCCGGACCCATTGCCCCCCATCCCCCCATGGACTTCTCACCTGTGGGGTTTGTTTGTGGAAGGTACCATCAGCTCTGTCCCCACAGCTGGAGAGTCGCCCCCAGGGAGTGTGAGAGAGAAACGAGCTTCACGTCCCCGGAGCTCAGAGCAGGGGACAGGGGAGAGGGGTCTGGATGATCCAGGGAGAGGGAGGAGCGCTCTGGAGAACAATGGGCGCTGCCTGCGGCCAGAGCGGCTCCTGAGGGCCTGAGCTCAGCCACGGTGAGTTTAATAGGGCCAGGCGGGAGCCCCTGGGAGGGGAGGGAGATGAAATACCCCCAGCTGCCCACCTCACCCCCCAAATCGCCCCCAGGAACCCCAATTCCTCCCCCCCAAAATCCCTCCAGGAACACCAGTTTCTCCCAGTTGCCCCCCAGCATCTCCCAAACGCCCTTGACCCCCAGATGTCCACAATTGCTCTGCAATTGCCTCTCAAGAACCCCAGTTGCCACCCCCTCCCCCCCAAGTTCCCCCCTAGAACTCCAGTTGCCCCCCAATTGCCTCCCAGTTGCCCCTCAAGAATCCAATTCCCACCCAGGAACCCCAATTCCTCCACTAATTGCCCCCCTAGCCCCCCCCAATACTCCCCTAACCCACCAACTGCACCTCAGGAACCCCAATTCCCTCCCACTTGCCCCTCAAGGACTCCACTTGTCTCCCCAGATCCCACCCAGGAACCTGAATTCCTCCCAGGTTGCCCCCCAGGTACCCCAATCCCCCTCCCCAATTGCCTCCAGCCCCTCCGAATGCCCTTGCCTTGCCCCAATTGTGCCTCAGGAACCCCAGATACCCCCAGTTGCCCCTCAGAAACCCCCATTGTCCCCCTAAATCTCCCCCAGAAACTTGAATTCCTCCCCAGTTGTATGCCAGCCCCCCCTAATTGCCTCTCAGGAACCCTAATGACCCCCAATTCCCCCCCCTCATCCCCTGATTGCCCCTCAAGAACCCCAATTTCCCCCCAGTTGCCCCCGAGGCCCCCTCCAATTGCCCGTCTCACCCCCCAGTTGCCCCCCAGGTGCTGTACAGGCGCTGCACTGAGGGGCCACATGGTGGAAATCAAGTCATTTATTAGCAAGCAAGCAGCCTTTTGTACTTTCCTGCTACCTTGTCTAATGTTTCCGTAATGCGTGGCTAAAGCCCAGAGTTTCCCCTAGTAGTTTTTGTATCAGTAATCTTGCACATAGACGGCCTTCTTGTTCTCACGCTGCAGCTGCTTCTCGACCTTGATGTATTCCAAACTTCTCCATAACAACCTGATAAGGCCACATCGTTAGACCAGCCTATATACCTTTCCCCCCTTTCTTTTTAAAATAGAATCCATGCTGTTTTCCAAACAAGTCTGGCAGCAAGGTAACTAAATAGGAAAACAACAAATTAACAGGCCTACTGCAGTTAAAGGTACTAAAATTGTGTGTAGCAAACTAGTTAGCCAACTTGGCAGTCCTAAACTCGCTAAGAATTGATCAAAAGGTGAAGAAACCAGATAATTTTGTGCATATAATCTACAAGTTGCTGAAGCTGCTTCTGGAAAGATTAAGAGTGATCAGGAAGATTAATACAGAATTTAATTCATTCAATTACCCCTAAAGGTTTTCTGCACTAGGGCCCAGCGATTGCTGACGAGGGACACTGGAATGCAGAGTGTTCTCACAAATTGGCATTGCCCTAGAGAGAAAACACCGTTAAATCCTCTGGACTTTGGCAAAGAAGCTGAAAAGAGAAAAAAAAAACTTAGAAAGGAAGGAGAAGCGGGGTGGGGGAGGCACTCACCCACGTACAGCTGCAAGGCTGGTCTTATTCTGTTTTTTTTTTTTGCTTGTTTTTGTTAGGTATTTTAAAATTTTTCATTCTTAAGCCTTTCCTTCCAAAGATCCCCAGGTGAATCTACCTGTTTGCTGGCTTAGTGGATGTTTGAGATTGAACGATCCCATAGATGTATTTCCAAGATTAATCAAAACCAATCTGTAAGTCTTACAAACGTTTGAAGCGCTTCAAACACACACACACACGACCACTCATTTCTCAACTAGCTGAATACATTCATACAATGTTGGTTATCACTCTTGGAATCACAGTTTTTCCATGCTATGTATATTTAAACTACACACAGTACCAGGCACTTACAGTTCTTAAAATATGTACATGCATTACATTATCTCATGAGGCTTATACCGATTGTCTAACAAATATTTCACTTCTGATAAAATATTTTTGTGTTTGGGTTTTTTTTGATTTTTGGGGGTTTTTTTGTTGCTCTGTGAGTTCTGTACCTTGCAGGTTCTTTTTTTGTGGCTGCCCCATCCCTGGAGGTGTCCAAGGCCAGGTTGGATGGGGCTTGGAGCCCCTGATCCAGTGGGAGGGGTCCCTGCCCAAGGCAGGGGGGAGGAATCAGATGATCTTTAAGGTCCTTTCCAACTCAAACCATTCTGTGCTTCTATGAACACAGCTCTGCTTGTTTTTTTGAACTTTGTTCATTGGGCTTTTTCTTTCCGTTATTCTGAAGGGTCTTTTTAAAAAAAGTGTGAACATGTACAGTGTAGCCTTTTCTTGCAAAGTTTAATAGTTGATATCTAGCAAATAGCATATTTTGACTGTATTGCTGCCTGGCCGAAAAATGTGCAGGTGCTCTTAACTGCAGTGCTCTGGTTTGGTTTGTCTCTATCAGTCTCCTTCCAAATATCATTCTATATAGAATTTTCCCCTTGGTTCTGCAACTGGTACGAATGTCTCTCTTATTGTCCCAGCACTACTGAGCTGACAGTTGTTTTAGAGCATCCGAGCCTATAAAGATTATGCCAAAGTGTATATTCTGAACTAAGAGAAAGAAATATTAACCTTTTAAAAACATATTCAACTTAGATCCAACTTATAGTGTACATATGCGGACAATAGAGATCTAGGAGAATCCTACTGACTTACACACCTCTGTTTCCCTCCAGAAACTCTTCCAGAATGTTGTGTCCTACCACTGCTTGGGGCGTGTCTGGTCTCAAAGGGATAAGAAAGAAAAGAAGCACCTGGCATCTACCCTCAGAGCCACCATCTCTCAGTTCAACTCAGTTACCAACTGTGTGATCAGCACTGTCCTGAAGGGCAAAGAGCTCCAAATACAGCAAAGAGCTCCAAACGCAACAAAGAGCCAAGATCGTTGAGAAGTGGATTTATATTGCACACGTAAGGCGTTTATTCTAGACTGTTCAATGTTCGGGTGCCGTGGAGTGCGGGAGCTGGGAGGGGATGTTTGCATTGGTCCCAAGCCAGTGAACATCTTACCTCTAATTCTTACTGGTGGTGACTGATTTTCTTTGTGATAGCAGGTGGAGTATTGCCGTTCCTCTCCTAAGTTCCTTCCCCACCCTGGAAATGGGGTGGATGCTTGTCTCTTGGCAGGGCTGAGAGTGCAGATACTGTGTTGGTGCAGGTGGCGAGTGCTGTATTCCTGATAATGTACCATTTACGGGCAGATAGGGACAAAATCAGCCAGTTTGCTTCCCTAGGCAGACAATGCTGCTCATATCGGTGAGAGAAGTGAAGTGATGTTGATCTCAGCCAAAGGGTAGACCTGTTTCCAGAGGAAAGTTTGCCAAGGACGGAGTAGGACTGGCAGTGTGTGTAGGCAGCAGGCAGTCAGAATAAGCTCTGTGCTTACCTGCCTTTGGCCGTTTTTGTTCGGTCAGTGAGCATCATGCTCCCTCTCCTGTGTCTGCAAACACTGTGGGAGCTGGAATCAGATACAGTGGAAGACAGCACTTACCTTTATATATGTGTGCGTATAGAGGAAAATAAAGTGAATACAAGGTCTTAAGTCAATGCAGACAAAGCTAATTTACTTGTAGGAAGTAGTCGCTCCTTTAACATGGAAAAAATGAAATTATTGTTTATACTCTTTTGTTTTGAAAAATTCTTGAGGCTGAAGAGTCATTTGAGTTATTCCATTTACAGTAAGTACACAAATGAGCTGGTTTGGAGGGGTGAGAGGTGCAAGCAGTGACTAGAATAAAACAAGTTGAGTTACAAAATTATACGAGTCTCCTCATCATCGTACCTTTCTACTTTGTGGTTGTCTTGCATAGCTTTTCCTTTCTTCATTTTTTTTTCTTCTACATTTTTACTTTCTTCAATTCCCTTGTCTTGTAGCAGATTAGATGTTTCTTAATCTTTGTGTGAAAAGGTTTTGCAGGCCTCCTTTACATAATTCTAGTTTGCTCATTTCTTAGATTTTATTTTTAATATTTTACCGTAATCTTTTTAACTCCCCTTCTGAGTGCTGGGTAGCTGGCGCTACACTAGATCTCTCTTTTGAAGAGAACCTTGAAGCACTTTGATGTGGATGTGTGTTGGCTTTTGTCTTAGGAATCACATGGCTTCTTTCAGAGCTGTACAAAACAAGCAAGCCTGAAAAGCTCAAGCCAAAGAGAGGATTTCCAACCCTGACATGCACTTCCATGCTTCCAGAGACTGTTAGTCCTGGCACCTAAGCTGCAGCAAGGGCACGGTTGAGGAAGCTGCTGTGGGGAAGAAGTCTTTCACCTCTCCTTTAGCACTTAGGTCGACTCATTTCTTTTTTACCATCTGATGGCTGCTTTCTAGCCCGTGCGAATGGATTAGGAAGTCTGGTGCCTGTTTTCTGTGGGCAGGTCTTGAGGTTGCAGAGGGCACCGGCCAAGGGGGCGCTTACAGGGCAGACTGGTCTGCAGTCTGGACAAGCAAGCACGGAGCAGCTTCTTGCTCCTTGTGGGGCAGTGGGGAGGCCTGGGGAAGCCAGGACAGGCTCATCACGCTTCTCTGTGGATGAAGAGCTTTGTTGATTCAGTGCTTCTCCCTTTATGTAATTAATACACATAATTAAACATTCCAGCCTTAGCTGAGCACATGAAAAATGCATGTGCTTGCACTACAAATGAATTGCACGTGTAGAACAGCTACTGGCATATGTACTTAGTTGCCCACTTCTGCAGAAAGTTGCTGGCTTTGTGCATGCAAATGAGCGTTTTGAATAGTTAGATGCCTGAATCAGAAGATAATTCACTCATTAAAGGGCAGTTATTCACTGACAACAACCTCTGTAACTTAGCAGCGTGGAGTTCCACGTTTGCTATCTGTTTGTGACTTTTGGATCCAGTTGCTTGGTTTACAAGATAAACTGACTATTTTTTCTGACTGCCAATTCTCCCTGCTCCATGTAGACCTAAGGCTCCTGCGCAGGAGCAGCCAATTTCACTGACACGATATTTTCTTTAAAAATAACAGGTGAAAATGAAATCATTACTCTCCTGCCACACTTAATTTTTTTAAATGCAAGTTGCTTCTCTGCAGGATTCTTTCTTGTTTTCCCCTTGTGAAGGACACAGCATGAAACAAAGTTATTCAAATCAGTCTTGAAAATTCTTCTTATGTACAAATGAAAGCTTGCTAAAGTTCCGTCTGCACTTAGTTAAATCATTGAGAAAGCAAAATCCAATATTGACTTATCAATGTGCTTTAAATTATCTAATGTGCAGTTAACTCAAGGTGGTTCCAAATTGGATCTTCCAGTCCATACTGAATGAAACGCTCAGAATTTGTGCCTCTAAATCCATGTTCTCCCCAGCCTGAATTTCAGACTGACAGGGGTTCCTCGAAGAGTCACAGGGCAGACCTCTTCCCTGCCCTCCTTGCTTCCATCTGCTTTCCCAGGAATCTCTGCTATTTTTTGAAGATTTAAATTTTGCAGTATCCTTTTTCTCTCAAAGGTTTTGCCACAGAGAAGCTGCATAAGAATCTCCAGTGGGCCAGTAGTTCTGCTGAGTTCTGATCCCAACTCTGGAAAAGCTGGGAAGGTTCTTCTCTTTCACAGTGTGCAAATACTTGAAGATCAGGTTATTTCCTTCACATGTCTTTATTTTTCATCGACCCTTTAGGTGATTGAGGGTTTACATTCTAAATGCCGTATGCAAAGAGGCAAAGCCCCTATTTTTCTCCTTAAGAATAAGAGAGAATGGAACTAGAAGAAGCTTTTTAATTGTCATGTTTGTGCTTTTTAGCCTGACTTTGTGGACTCGGCTCCACTTTATTTTAGTAGGAGAACAGGAGGCTGTAACACTGCAACAGCACCACGAGAACATGAAAGTGAGAAAAAAGAGGCTGGAAGTGCCAAAGCTCCTAAAGCGTTTGGTGGCAGAAGGAGGGAGTGATATTTTTGATGCTCATTATTTGTACAAGTGCCTGCTTAGCAGTGAGAATGTGTAGCAAGCATGACTCCGGTCAAAAGAAGAGCGTTAGCGTATTTGTAATGCTGACATTTAATGCTCCTGTGTTTCTAACCGCTCCTTTGACAGGAATGTAGGATCCTGAAGAGTTTTTCCTCCTTGAAGGCCATCGTTTCAGCACTGCAGTCCAGGCCCATCTCTCGGCTGAAGACCTGGGCTTGTGTTCCAAAGTAACCTCCCGCTCTGCTCCTGTCGTTAGTGCCAAACGAAGGCTCAGTGCTCTTGCTTCTCATCTTGTTGTTCTCAGCCTTCCTGTTCTGCTCCCTCGTGGACATCTGTCCCTCAGAAGAACCTCTCATTCCTCTGAGGCTCAGAGCCCTCTTTTGGGTCTGACTGCTGTGAGGTTGTGTTAAATATGGAGGGGACAACCTACCCTCAGGGATAGTGGGTCTCTCTGTCCTTTGTATCTTCCACAACCTGTTTTGAAAAACTATAGTACTAGCTCCTCACCCAACTCATGGACACCGATCTCTCAGTAGGTCAACCAAAGGACACCATGGTACTTGCCTGTTGTCTTCTCTCCTGTGAAGCTGGAGAAGGTCCAGGTTGCTACAAACCATTATTAATCCTATCCTGGCCCTGACATTTCCTTAAAACATATCCCCAGACTACAAAATCCAAATCCATATTGCAGACAGTATTTCTTACAAGGGAATACGTTTTTATGCAACTGGTGTTTACCGCATGCCAGACACTCACCAGGAATGGCTGGGTAGGAAAGGAGGCGTTCTGCTCGTTCTGTGTGAGAAGAATAGATTTCTTTCCTTTGCCGTTGATTAACAACTGAAAAAAGCCCCTCTGCCCCGCAGTATACTTGTGCATTTCCCCTAGCGAGAGGTTCCTTCCACCGCCCCGTGTTCCTGTTCCTGATGAAAACATTGCCATCTTGTGTTTCCAGTGTTGGGTATAGGAAGGGACTCGTACACTTCAATCCTGCTGCCTTCCGGAGCGCATGGAACAGGGTGAAAATGAAGTACTCGGGATACTTCTCGCAGCTAGTGTTCTGTTCCTTTGTAGCCATTTATCCTCTTTCTTACAAGACTCCGCAGTGTGATTGAAAACTCTACTCGGGGTCTGTGGACATTTGATGCTGACAATAAAGTCTGACTTTAGTGGGACCAGAAGGTCTCTGGAAGGTTCTTAGTGGGTGTGCAGCATCTCGCTGGATACATTTTGGTGGTGTTATCCTTTATATGCCCAACTGTCACT